>LPNX011137108.1:9328-32197 GCA_001517045.1 Pseudotsuga menziesii
AGCTTGCTTTAGTGTCTACGACTTGGGTTTCGCGATCGCTCAACCATGTCAAAGGTCTCTAAACCCATCATTAGTGATTAAAACAACCTAATGGTGTCAATTCCCACACACAAAGCTAAGAATGGCCTCAAGAGGTAACATATGGTGGTTTAAGGTGTTATTGGTGGTCCTAGATGCCTAGAAGCTTCAGTTAGGGCCTAAAGTAGAGGTTTCATCCCTTGACAATGTCTAAGACCCCAGGGCCCTCCCTCCCACTTGTATTTATTCCCCTCCCACCAATCCCTTCCCTTTATATTTGTCCTCCCTCCATAACCCCCTCATATATCTCCCATACCCATCCCTCCCTTCCCCTTATATTTCTCCTCCCCTCATCCCCCTATATGTGTTCCCTACCCATCCCTCCCTCCCATGATTGCCTCTACACCTTCCTCTCCCTCCTTTGACTCCCCACGCCCTCTTAACCAATGTAATGTTGGGCCATGAGCCACCCCATAGACCGTCTGGATGGAATATTGGGAGTCTAAATGGTATTATAATGGGATAAGGGTGCCATTACTCTTTTTTACTCACATACCAAATTAGTTAAGCCAAAATGCACATGCGTTATAACGCATATACGATATCAATCACATATGCTCTATATCGCATATGCGATATAAATAAGCTATAACGCATATGTGTGTTTTAAAAATTTACGGCGGGAATAAGGTTTGGCATTATGTTTAGATTAGCTTCGGACTACCGAACCTATTGGCTAGGACAAAATAACCAGGGTTATTTCCTGTCTTTTAGAATTCTATCAATATGCTCAGTTTCGATGGCGTGTTTTGCTTTGACAAACACAGTATTTTTTTATGAAAATTTAGAATATTGTAGAATACGATCTTAGGATTCTAAATATGTAATTTTTTCCTTCAAATGTATGATTTAATTATTTATTATTATTTTTCTAAATGACACACGTTAGTTTTCGAAAATAGATACATCAATTGTTTTTTATATAACTTTTGATTGCCTTCACCATTTTCCAAGAAAACTATATGGTACACTAGAAGAGAGCGAACTTTATAATATTATATATATAAATCAAAGATTTCATTCATTTTTTCCTCTAAAGTGTTGCACCCACATAGAACGTTTTCATTTCGAGCTTTTCTAACTTCAATAATTAATATAAAAAAAATTCATGAAACAGTATGAATAAACAATGTTGCACTAGGCCCATATGTACTTTACATGTCTACAAGATTTTATACAAAATTGAAATCATTTACCTCATATATTGTTGCACCTGCACAAACATATATGTTATGATGTGCTGAAATTTTGAAAACCCAATTTCACAGAAACTAATTTTATAATCATTTACACACATTTTTTTCTCCATAAATGTTATATATTATGAAATCTGATTCAATTACCTATCTTTTGTCTTTTTACTTCATCTTCAAATACGTTAGGGAAGTACCCCTAATTCTCACCTAAAGTCATAGGTTCCAGGTTTTTCCAGTATTATGTGGCATCTAAAGTGTCTTTAAAGGAGTCCAGGATTGTGCATCAACCCTTTAGATATTTCCATCAATTCCAAAGGGGAAGATTATTGAGAATACAAGTTTTCATTGATTTCTAAGGGTTTCACGTATGACAAATGAATAAGCAATAGATATGGTAGTAGGATGCATTCAACAATGACACAAAGGAAAGTCAGTAATCAGGTATTAGGGATTCTGAGAGTGAGAGAAGACAGAGATGAATTGATCGATCACTATAAGGATCAATGATGAAACTATATGCCTAAGTCTATGCAGGTATTAATGGTTGAGATCGTGGTAAGAGAAAATCCACGACTATGGTTGAATTTTGCAAGTTAGAGTTGCAAATGAGATAAATGGATAATTCTCATTCATATGCTTGAAGATCATGCGATGGAGATTAAAGGTGGAATAAGATCAACGGATGAAGAAGATTCCGTTGATAAAAGAGAGAGAGAAGGATAAAAGGTGAGTCGGGCTATGAAATCAAAAACTAATTGCCAGGAAGGAGATCGAGATCAACGGATGAGGTTGATCATGGAAGCAGATCAACGACTGCCAGTTATTTCATGGGGAGAACTAGCACGGATAAATAAAATCCCGATGTGCGCAAAATTTGAATAAAATCCTCCTTATGATATTTGGATTCCATCGTCAATTTAGATCTGAGGGTCCTCATGTATTTCATAGATTCAACTAGCATGTGACTTAACGTTCTGGATGGGAGTGAAATTTCATTGAGAAATAGTTTTGTTGCATCTGCAACAATTTCCCAAAATTCTAAAAAAAAATTGGGACCCTCCTTTACTTTGAATTAGTCAGTTCTTTTCTTGATTTCAGCCTATTGATTTTTGGCCTGTGATTTTTAAAGCATCTTCCGACACTTTGGGTTACTGTCAATCGATTGGTGCTTGCTCATTTCAATGCTTTAACGATTCCCATCCTTAGTTGAATTCATCATCGTCTTGCATATCTCTCGAAGCCTTGTTCAATCGGGACTTAAGTCTTTGTCCTCTTCGCCGTTGTGGGCAGATATTTGATCCTACCCTCCGATGTTGTAGAGCGTTTCCGGGTGTGTATTGTCCTTTTTCGCTCCGACCGTTGCGCGTGAGTTTTCATTCTTTGATGTTTCGGGTGGGTTTGGATTCTTCGTCGGAGGGATTTGAAGTCTCCCTCGTCCGTTGCTGTGAACAGATCTCCTTTTCAGGCATCCGCCGTTGCGGATCACTGCAGACTTAGACTTTCATCGGCACTCCGATGTGTGTTTTGTTGTTTGCCGGCTTTGTAGCGGAGCGCTTGGCCATCGTTTGCTCCTCCGTTGCGAACAGCATTGTGCTCCGAGCATCCGCCGTTGCGGAGGGGTTCGGATTCTTGGTCATCCGATCAAGGTATCCGCCGACGCCCGACTATCGTTTTGTTCACGCGTTATATTTAGCCGGGCAGGTGAATTAGTACCGGGGATTGTCCGCCGTTACGGAGGGACTGAAGCTCTAGTCGCCCGACGCAACTTTCGCTCCCCGTCCGATTTAAAGCTCCCGCACGTGCGAATTTTTATATTTATACGGGGCGACAGTTCAGAGTTTGTATTGTTTTGTTTTATTGTCAAGCACGGTCGCGGTGAGTTGAGCTGTCGATCTTGGGAGTGCGTGAAGATCTAGCTGTCGTGTACCAGCTTCCAGGTGGTGAGGGTAGAATTCCAACCGTCATCAGCTTGCTCGTTTCGCCGGATTGCCAGGTAAGTTTTTATCCCGTTTTGTTTTCCCATTACATTTGAGCCGATTTTTGTTTTTTTTTTACCATGGTTTGGGGTCCCCAGCGTTTTCCCTCGTCCAGCTAGGATTTAAGCTTGTTCAAGCGGGTTTGATCTTGACCTTGGGTAGGGGGGGCATTTTTTAACCATTTAAGCCGTTTACTTTTCGCCTTTAGTCGCTGCATCGCGTGCACAAGAGTTGAAGGGTTTAGGCGCAGACGGCCGTTACGCCGTCTGCGCCAAACCTTGCTACGCGGCCATGATAGACAAGGGGTGGTCGGATTTTGGGCACTGCAGTGGGGGTTTGATAGTTTATTGATTTCCGTGGTGTTTTCCCAGCCTGTAAACCCTAGCCGTTTCACTTCCGCGTTTTTTTTTTCGCAGCCTTGACGAGGCAGAGGGTCGAACCTACATTTGGCCAGGAGGGATAGGTTTTTGAAAGGGATTTTTACAATCGACAGTGTCACCTTCATGGTCGAACCTAGCCTGTGTTATTTGCGCCATCCTTCGTGACCCTTTTGCTTTTTGTCGCCCAAAACCCTAGTAGGGTAGAAGGGGCGTGTCGCTGATTACACTGCGTTTATTGGGGATAGCGTGATCGTGTGTTGATGAGGATACCTTGTGCAGAAATGTGGTTACGTCCCGCCGAGGAGGGTGAAATGTACTACTAGCTCAATGTAATTTTTTTCGCTGCCAGTCGCATGCGTCTCCTTTGTGATGCGTCTGCTGGGCTGTAGGGATGAAGTGTTGATTAGCATAAGCTTGATGTTTTTTTATCCTTCATTATGTTTGATAATGAAATAGATTAATGGCTGAATATTGCACATTGTACATAATATACTAGTTTGTTTATATCGCTACCAGGCGGAAAGTGGCATATTGCATTTTAATGTAGATTTAATCCTGGCACAAGTATGATTGATTGGCTTGATGCATATAGGCCAGATCATGAGATAACACATCCATAGTCTTAAGACATTGTGGGGATGAACAATATTTGCATTAGTTGCACTGAAACTTACCATACTAGGCATGGGACAATAATATATTGCACAATACTGCATGACAAGTCGATTATTCAGATTGAAAGACTTATGTTTTGATTTTATTGACTAGTCACATTTATAATATACTTGAGAAAGGATAAATTGATGCACATTGTCTGCAAATTCGAATTACTTGATGTCAAAATGATTATACATGGCAGGAGGAATTCACAATGTCTAGAGGGCAGAAGAAGAAAGCCCCAGTAGTGGAAGAAGTATCAGTACCAGAAGCAGAAACAAAAACTAAGTATATCTATGAGGACACCCAATGTGTCACGGGGTTTGAGCTTGAATATAAGTGGGGAGAGATATACAGGATGATTTCCCGCAGGGAAGTCCCAGATATGGGTCTCGAGGAAGAACCCATCTATGCCAACATTGAAAAATCCGCCATCATGAAGGTGGCTACCAGACCAGAGCTGTTCCCTTGCTCTGATGTGATGAGATGGATTATACCACACACAAATAACAACACAATGCTGATGGGAAATGTTGAAGGTCAGGGCTATGCTGCATTTAGCCCTGGATATGTAGCATTGGCTTACCACCTGCCAGAGCCCCAAGTCTTCCTATCAAACTATTGGTTAGATAACCTCAGGATGGATTTGGTGGAAACCTTGAGAAGAATGCTCTTACCAGGAAAGCTTTATAGACACAGAGCAATGGAATACTATGACACAGCGAGTTTAAGAGCTCCTTACAGGTTTATAGCCTTGATGCTAAACCAGATCTTTGGAAGAGCCAATGGTAGACTCTTCAAATTGGAGTGGATACCTCTTATGTTTCATGTGGCCACAGAAGGAACAATCTTCAACTAGGCCAGCCTAGTATCAAGTAGTCTATCTTCTTGTGTAGCTGCAGCCCTCGGAGGAGGAGAAGCCCAAAAAAAATCTGAGTTCTACATGAGTTCCATTCTGATAGACTGCATATTATGCCACCAGCCTTTCCCCGGGCTCAAATGTGTTTGGGATAGGGACATAATGCCCGTATATGCAGCCTACTAACTACTGGGGGCTTATCAATACCATAGTTATTACCGAGAGATCTGTGAGCATTTTATTATGCCTCTGCACACGCTCATCTTCCGAAAAGAATGTAACTGCATGTCTGAAGAGGCTATGCAGGTAATAGGGGAGTATGGTGATTATTTCTTGACAGAAAATGGGATGTACCTTAGAATGTTTGGTGGATCAAAAACACCTTATCTGCTGCCCAAGTATGCAACGGATTATATAGTCCACAAAGAGGCAGTCAGACAAGTGTTTATTGACGGAGTTGGTCACTTCTTGTTCCAGAAAAAGAAGGCTGCCTATCCACCTCTACCATTTAAGCTAGGCAACTGTAGTTTCACCAATGTGAAGCAAGAAGCAGAATTTATAGAGGAACTAGGGAAGTTCCACTTTGGCGAGATGACTTTCAGACGAAATGACACTCATTGTAGAGTGGCTGAGCACTGCAAGAAGCACAAGGTGTTCTTCGCATACAGCCATCATTTTGATAAAGACGAATCTGTTTACAAGAATGCCCCAAACATGACATTACTCAGCCGGAGATTCAAACCGAAAAACCCCACCAAGGGTGGAAAAGGATCTGAACAAGATAAAGCTGAGCAAGCTAAGGCTGAAGAAGCAATCAAAAGGATAAGAGAGGAGGCTCAGAGGCTAGAAGATGAGGCTGCAGAATGGATGCGAAAGGGAGAAGAAGAAAAGAGGAAAGCTGCCCAGGAAGCAACTAAACGAGCAAATGAAGCAGCCGGAGAAGTAGAAGAAGCTACTAGGCAAGCAGCCGAAGAAGCCCAAAGAAAGCTAGACGAAGAACTGCGAGAGCAGGAGGCTGAACAGATAAAGTTGACACAACAGCAAGCTCACGAAACACCATCAGGGCAAAGTCAGGGAGAGGAAAATCCTGAGGTACAAATCCCTCAAGTGCCCACTACCATCATAGCTGCTACCCCTGTGCTTCAACTAGTACCCTTCGTACAGAAAAAGGGGGAAGAAGTCCCTGATTTCAGCACCGTATATTATGACAGGGCTACTAAAAGGATAATGAGGAGAACATAAAGAAAGGTAGAGGCAGAAGGAATGGCCAGCAAAATGATAACAGATAAGGTCATGATGGTAGGGACAGATGTAGATCCAAGGTTTACTATAAGAGGCGGGACTGCAGCAATACATGCTTCAGAGGATAACATAGACAGAATGATGATTGAAATAGAGTCATCCAAGAAGACCTCCTCTCAGCTTAAGGATACCCTGAGAAAAGAAAGGGAAGAAGGAAATAGACTTAAGAGAAAATATGAACATGTGCTGCGAGAAATGGAGGCCACAAAGAGTGAAATCTACGCCATCTAGGTAGAAGCACAGGCCAAGGAAACATCACATGAGGCTCTGGAAAGTGCACATCAGGAAATTCAAGACTTAAAGAATGAAAAAAAATAGATGAGGGCAAAGATAGAAGACCTAGAAGCACAGCAGCATATTATCTATGAGTCTAATACCGCATACGTTGAAGAACTGAAAGAGCAACTGGAAGCAGCAAAGGAACGGCAGGTTGATCTACAGCCGGTTAAAGAACACATCCTGGCCTAGAAAGCTAAAGTGCTACACCTGCAAACTGCTCTAGAAGAAGAAAGATGCCAGGTCCTCCAGATTGATGGTCGACTAGAAGAAATCTTGGAAACCGCTTTTTATTTCATTGATAGGTCTCAAGACATCCTCGAAGTACTGACTACAAGGATAGCAAGGGTGGAGAATGATGAAGAAGTCCCAGCAGAACTACCATCCAAGGATAAACAAGCCCTTAAACGGGACCACGATCTGATAGAATTTTCTATCAATACCGCAGAAGACTTCCAGAAAACAGTCAAGAAGACAAAGGGAGCCTACACAGAATTCTTCAGGAGAGCCCTGGTTACCTACAACCGATGTCAGGTAGAGGCCGAGCAGAGACTATATGAGTTCCCTGATCATGGTGTATTTATAGAAATGTTGCAGAAAAGACAACAAGATGAAGAAGCCAGAGTACAATGCATCAAAGCCATTAATGACCAAATTATGAGAGATGAAATAGGCCACACAGCCGTTAGTGTGCAGCTCTTGGAAGAACAGGTGCGATTGAACACAGCGAGGGTAGAGGCCATAAAAAACCAAGCTAACAAGTTCGAGCTAAACATTCAGTTTTTAGAGCCTAGCTCGTTTGAAGGTCTCGCTGCTGAAGCAGCAGCGTGGAAAAAATTCTTGGAGAACCAAGCGGGACCCTCCTCACAAGAGGACCGGTCAACTTTGTTTTAATTTAATAAATTGTAAAAAGCTTTTTGGAAAAATTGAAACGTTGGGAAGACAAAAGGGTTGGGAAGCCCAAAGGTCACTTTGGGCAGCCCAACCAATTTTGCTTTTTGTATAAAAGTAGGAAAGGTAGATGGGAAAGGGGCTTTTTCCTAGTAAGACTGGAGGATATATTGTAAGAAGAACTACTTCCTTTTGTAATAAAAGATTTTGGTTTGCCTGTTGGAGAAAGAGATGTGAAGTTTCCAAATGTTATACATGCATGGCAGAAAGATGAACTACTTTATTTTTCAGCTTGTGTCCATGAATCGTGAGATCGTTCTAACCTTATGACCTATGTCTTGTCGAATGATTTCTGATTTAATTTGTGGAAAATTCACCTAGAGTAATGTATGTGGTTCATATAACAATTGGCTATCTGGTTGTTAGAATATTTTCTTGTTCATGTGTTGTAAACATAAATATCAGCTACCTGTAACTTGTTTATTATACATGGAAATAATACATTACTCACAAATAATCATTCTTCTGGCTCCCCGGGTATAGATAGTTAGGTGTTTAGATAGTTAGTTGTTTTACTACATGTTTACATATGTGGTTTAGATGTTGGTGAACCTAAGACGAGAGGTAAGAACCTGTGCAGCACATTATGTTGTTCCTCGCATCTTTATCACCCTGCATGTTAAGATAGGCATGGGCATTGCATACATTAAGTCAAAAAATACAAATTTCGGTGGACCAGGCCGCAACCGGTGAACCCTTGTTGTTACTTTGACCTACGGTGGCCGGACCGTAAACCGGACGGATTCCCTATACCAAAAAATCAACGGGCTAGTTGGGAACGTTGATTGGGGAGAATCCCTTATTGTTGTCACCTGCAAATTTCCAGGCCTCAACAAGTTTATTAACAACATGGACGATACAGATCAGTCGAAAGAAACTACGGAAGTCAATCTTGAGAAGATTGACGATGGTGCATGATTTCCACAAAAAGAAAAGGGGAGATCCACAAATCCACATCTAATCATAGATCAATAGTTAGGATTGAATCCGTAAGGAAATGTACAGTGGGGAATGATTTCCACACAAAGAAGAGAGGACATCCACAAATCCACATTAGATCGTAGATCGACGAACAGGAGTGAACGCTCAAAGAAATCAACAGTTCATGAGAAAAGAGGAAAGCAGAAGGAATAGAATCATGAAAATACTTTGGAAAATGTCACAGTTCCGCGTCTTGCAATCCGAAAGATAGATGGTTAGAAATAAATCAATTAAAGATCGACAGTTTTGAGAGATTAGTGTGGAAAGTGGAGATTTGCAAAAGCAACGTTTGAGTTTTTGAGAACTCGCAATCCGAAAGATCGATGGTCAGAAAGACATCCATGAAAGATCGATGGCGCGCAAAGATTAGTGCAGAAAATGGAAGGCAGAGAATTACGAAAGCAACTTTTGAGTTTTTGAGAACATGCATTCTATAACTCGCTATCTGGAATATTGACGGTAAGGAGACATCTATAAAAAATCAATGGTGCAGAAAGATTGGTTCGGAAAGTGGAAATCATGAAATGATATTTGGAAAAAGTCACATATCCGATATCTAATTTCCACCTCAGATCGACGGTCATGAAAAGATTGAAGGAGATCAACGGTGCGGAACGGTTGAGGAGGAGAGCTAAGTGTGGGAAGACATTTTGAGAAATGTCACAGTTCAGCAATCCAAATACAACATCCTATCTTAGATCTACGAACAGGAAGAATCCCGATATAAAATCAACAGCTGAGGATGGTTGCGGAATTGAAGAATGTGGAAGGCCATGACTGGAAGATTCATGAAGAGGAATGTTCAATGAAATGTCAGAATGGTGAAGAGATACACCCATAGGAAGCGAGAAGGTATTTATTGAAAAGATGATTGAAGGAAATAACTTTTCTCTATGATTATGAATGACGGAGTACAAGAAGTGAATAGAAGACTGATAAAAATTAGTCTAGGGTGGCAGGGTGGCTTTAGGGTAGACTATAAGTTTGTGAAGGGTGTTGTAGCATCCTTGTCTGTTGTAGCATATAGAAACCCAAGGTGTTGGAGCATCCTTATCTGTTGTAGCAGGAAAAAACCCAAGGTGTTGGATCATCCTTGTCTGTTGTAGCAGGAAGAAACCTAGGGTGTTTTTGTATCCTTTCTGTAGAAACAGATAAAGCAATTTTGTAGATTCATCTTATTAATGAGTTTGAATTGGTGGTTTTCTCTTTGAAGTTTCCATGATAAATTTGTGTCTTAACCTATTTGATTCATTTTGTGTTCTTATTTTAAAAGAAAAATACAATATTGATTCACCCCCCTCTCAGTATTGTGGGATAATCCAACAGAAACAGGTACAACAAAATCTGAAGGCTGCCTAAGATAGGCAAAAGAGTTATGCAGACTTAAAAATAACTCTTCGAGGGTTTTAGGTAGGTGATCATGTATATATAAAGGTAAAACCCAAGAAAATCTCCCTAAGGTTGGGTAGATATTCAAAATTGGCACCCAGGTATTGCGGGCCATTTGAAATTTTGAAAAAAGTAGGGTCGGTAGTATACGAGTTAGCCTTACTGCCTACGATTAAAGTACATAATATTTTTCATGTTTTTGTTTTGAAGAAGTACGTTCATGATGCTACTCATGTAATTGACTGGAATACAGTTATGCAGGTGGAACTCGAAGGAGATTTTTAAGTGGGACTGAAGCGTATTCTCGACAGGAGAGAACTTTTACTCTATAACCATATCATTGGACAAGTCAAGGTGTAATGGAAGCACCTTAGTCCAGAAGAGTCCACTTGGGAATTGGAAAGTGATACACGAGAGACATATATTATCCTATTTCAAGATGAAATAATGGAAGAATAAAGGAAGAAAAATAATAACACCGAGGACGGTGTTATCCTCTAATGGGAGGTGTATGTAATACACCAAATTAAAATAAATTATTATTCTTTTTGAATATTTTATTTTTTTAATATTTTTGACAAGAAAGTACAAAATAGATGTAATGGATGATTCTTATTTATTAAAAATACTGGAAGGAATTAGAACTAAAATAGTTGTTGAAAGAGAGTTTGATAACCCACAAGGAGAAAAGACAAGTAGAAAAAGCTGTTGAGTGAGAACTCAAGATGCAAGAGGTCTCCTCCCCAAAATCAGGTCACAACTTTTTGTGGAGTGCTAAAGAGAAGGAGGCTCATAAATGACCAAGTCCTAGGAAAAATACTATATAATAGTGAGTCCATTTAGCAAGTAGGAGCCTAGCAGTGGATAGGGAATTCATCTGTTAATGCAAGAGATGGTGCATTGAGTGGATTTTTTTCTTGTGGTTTAGAAAACATGCTCGGGGGTTCTTGAGCAAGTGAGACTTGCTCTAGGAGTTGGTTGGGAGGAACAAATATTTCAATTCTGTTTTCCTGACACTGGTGTCAGGTTCCTTATTCTACTTTTTATCTGTTCTAGACTTGTTTAAAGTAAATTTTCAAGTAAATCATGAATCAAATCTAAATTTTTACAGTAATGTTACTATGCATATATTCCTATTATTTCCCTACCTTATGTTATTATGTAATGCAAAACTAATCTTAATTAACAGTTGTAGATTAAGCTTTAATATATTATAACCAAATTTATGTTGGGATTCCATACCCGGATCGAAGTTTCAATAAAGTGTTACCATAGACCAGGATAAAAGTTCTAATTCATGTTGTAGTTGTACTATTACCGTATTTTAAATGCAAATATTTTCAACTAATTTGCTCTTCAAGGTCGATAATTTCCTACATAGCTAGACTTTGTCCTTTTATTCTAAATTGTATCAAGTCAAACTATACAATCATATTAACAGAGATCCTTGGCTATGGCCAGCATTCCCTATATCTTTATTGCCGACTGTTTTATTTGCAAAAAAAAAAACATTTTCCAATATTCAAATAGTAAACATAAGAGTGCTAACTAACGTTTCCAAAACAGAGTAAGAGTCGAGAGGTTCTTCTTTTTAAATAAAAATAAAAAAGAAATACATCTCATCTTTTTACAAACCATCCAAATGCAGATTGAGATCTATAGTAATACTTTAAAAACCAAAACACCCAGATCTAATTATTAAATCAACTAATCGGATGGTGAATCATCAATAACAAACACCGAGTTCTAGACTCGTTATCCCTCTTTCCCCGTTGCTTACAGATATAGCAATTAAATACACTAACAGATCTAACAAGATTTAAACAATTAAAGAATTAAATGTAGTCTTAAAATTCAAACATACAACCTCTTCTTACGGGTATCTAACCCGTGGCTTTAACTCTTTTTTTTAAAGGAATTGATTCTACAGTTTCGAAATTGAGTCACATAGATACTCATTTAATTTATAAATAACAAAAACCATCCAAATAACTATCACGTGGCAGTAAGACCATTATAGAATGGCATCAATCGTGTCATTAATATGATGATAGGAATAGTCGAATAAGTGTCAAAACATCCGCAAACAACAAAATCCAGTGTATACCTCAGCAAACAACAAAGAGCTCTGTTAAAACCAACCAGGTAGTGGTTCAAGCAAGTTACACAATGCAAGTAGCCAAAAGGCCAAGCTCTCTCCTCAACTGGTAGTAGACCAAAAGACAACCATAAAATGGAAACATCCAGACATAACAAAACCACATTAAACCTTATAAAAAACGCTTTCCAACATTTAAGACATATGGAGGGCCGAGATTTAATCTCATGTACACATGCAAGCTTTCCATTAAAACTTCGTGGTTTTGTATTCAACTCGCAGCGAGGACCAATTTATTACCGAGGTCAACTTCTGTACCAACAAATTATAACCCTTGTACCTCCCAATATTGCATGCTAAAACCATATGTTAATTAAACCCCAAAGTTGTATATGTCATAGTTTAAAACCATGACTAGGGTATGAGCACTATAACCAAGTCCTAAACCTTATTCATATACATGGTGTCTCATGCTAGGACTATGTTCCACAACATGGTATTTCATATCAATATTTCATGGCAAGATAAATGGGATCAAGACTAGTGTTTAACACCATAGTCCCCCAACTTTTCCTCTTCATAAAAATATGTTGCTAGCATCATGTTTTAGTTGCTAGTCACGCTAGAGTTAGGGCGTGAAAACTAAGGAAAAACCTTAGCATTTAGGCTAAGCAAACCTTAGCATAACCATATAGTAAATTTAAATATAAAAAGTGTTAAGAACATCACCTTTAGGTGTGACGACATAGTGTCGATAATCATATGCAAACACCACTTAAAAAATAACCTGTCCAATTCAGTAAGAAATAAGTATAAGGTACTATGCAAATAAAAGACAAATTGTTCATGTTGTGGTCAATATTATATGCTACATTATTCACACGAATAAAAAAGTATATTGGATTTAGGGGGAGAAAGTTATAGGTTTGTGACAGCTAACTTTATATACCATAGTCAAAAGGAATGGCTTGTAAAAGACTAGAATAGTATTCAATATTTAACTCAGAAAATATAGAAAGAGTTGTAATTACATTATTAGTCCCTGCCCTCGAGCTGCAGGGACTCTATCAAACGGATTGCCATCGTTTTGATTAATATGCATGAAAACCAAAATAAATTTCAAATTATTTATCCTAAGTTGCTAAGTTGTTTTTGCAAACTATGAATTAAATATTTTTATTTCACCAATCCATATGGAACGTCGTTTGTTTCACCAATCAAATGATTACTCTTCTTATTTGGCCTCATCTCGAGGCGGAGTGTGCATTGTGGCTCTAATTCATGGGTTAAGAATACGGTTGTTGAATAAGTTTTTAACAAAAGCAATTAATGCTAGGAATTAGTCCTAGCATTACCTCTAACATTTAATGTCATTATATAATACATGATACTTTTGTTGCATAGCCTTGCATATGTGCCACTCCATTAGCATCGTTATGGCTTTGGTGCACCGCCTTGCATATGATATGTGCCACTGCCTTACAAGTGCATATGCTATGTGCCACTGCCCTACGAGTGTTATGGCTTTGGTTCAACAACTGTTCTCTTTCAACACATATTATGGCTCTTACACAAGAACTGTTTTGTGATTTTCTTCTAAGACTCTTAGTCCTTCCAGATTTATTCTGCATTTTATTCATTACCCATCTAGGATCCCAGCACTATCCATAGGGATGTTGATCTTACCTCTGGTGCTTCCTTATTCCTACCTCTAGTTCTGATTACCATTACTTTTACCGCTACTCACTATGTATTGGACAAGAGCACGATGTACTGGACAAGAGCACATGAGGAGTGGAGTTTTTGTAAGGAAGTGGAATGACAAACAAAATGATGGCTTCTCCCAACAACCTTCAGGTATTAAATTCCACACTTTTTTCTTTCTATATGCCTGTTCATTACAAATAAAAGGTATACTGCTAGCAATATTTATAGGATTTGAATGATACAAAACTCACTAGGAATTTTCTTGTGGCCTGGGACTTCAATGTAGTCTTATAAAACAAAGAAAATAGAGAAATTGATATCCCGTGAGACCCCTTTGAAGAATGTATGTTGTGAACTAGGATCTTGTAGATGTCAAGCCTCGCTTTCATTGTGGCTAATTGAACTGGCTAGCTCCATTCTTATCTGCTCAAAGTTGTTGTTCAGAAAGCTACTAAGCGCAATCCAAAGTACACCAATGTGATTAGTAGATGCGCAGTTTGAACTGAAATAGAAGTCCTAATAACTCATGCAATAGCACAACAGAGATGCATGATTATCTTAGATCCACTTTTTATTGTTGCATTCATTATCAAAATCCAACTTATTTTATGATAATGCACCTGGCCAAATGAAAAAACTGCAATCTATCTTATCTCGTCATACTGCTTACAGCAAACAGAAGGTAAAACAAAACAAAAAAAAGATAATGAGATTGAAATCACTATGTTACAATTGTCGAAATGAACAAGTATTTTATGTAAGGGATTGTTACTCTTTTTTGGTTATATATAGAATTCAATAGGCAATGATTGCAAATGTGCCTTTCTTGCTTGTTGTGGACATTTTCGCTACCCCTTTTTTCTGAATAAATTCTTTTCAAAACCAGAGGATAGACGTTGGAAAATTGTGTACTCAAGTGGACTACCATATTTAATCTCTTAAGCTTGAGCTAGAAATCAACATGCACATAACAATTATTATATGACAGAGGGACTGCAATTTAATCTTGCTTGTGCCTTTGGTCCATGCGAAGGCTCTCGAATCTCAAAATCCTGGAACTTTTCTTTGACGAGTTGCCTGAATGCATTCAAAATTGTCGGTAAAAATATTATTCCAACATGAAAGATCTTATGTGCGGTTTGATTGATTGAATGATTCTAGGGTTAACTTATTACAAATCAAATTTATCAGTTACCTGGAAGAGTTGATTGTGGATTGCAACAAGCTACAACGACTGCCTGATGCTTATGCACCCTTACCCTCGCTATAATCTAATTCACCATGGAAAGCGCATGACTACAAGATCCTACATTCAGATGTACAGGAATAATACAACAGCTTCAACTCCAAATATCATATATGGAATCGCAAATAAATGCGACACAATCAATGATTCAGAAAATACGCTCCCATGAGGCCAGATTGGCCAGCTCGTACACAACTGCCGACAATTGGCCTCTATCTGGTTAGCAATTGGCCTACATGAGTTCTTTTGTAGTTTTCATGGAAATATTATGGTTGAATTAGTTTGATCAGCTCTTTCTGGAATCCTTACAAGAAGATAATACCTCTTCGATGTGGTAACGTTTCCAAGCAGCCCCAACAGTCATCTCCATCTGAAAGACATATCCTTTACCTACACAGGCTTTGATGAGGTCCTCAACCACATATTTCCTATAAAGTGTGTAAAAAGTAGAGCAAGAAAGGTTATTATTGATGTTGCATACCACTCGTTTCAAAAGAAAAGCTCCACAGGTGTTCAAGAACAAATGTGAATTAGAAAATTAAATACCGAAATGATCCAGCTAAACATGAAACAACAGGCCACAGTAGAGTTTGCACATAAGCTTCCAACCATGTACAACTCCTCCCTTAACATACCTTGCCGCGGCAACAATAACAGCACTAGTCTCAATCTTCTTTCTAAAACAACATCTTCTCATTAGATGAACAGAACAAGGAGAAAAGAAAAGTAACAATTAACATGCAATATCTACTTTCTGAAACAACTTCACAAGTATCTCGCCGAGCTTCTAGATGTGTCAATCATGCATTTGGTGGATGCATGTTGTTTTTGCATGGCCTAAATGTGGCAAGTTTCGGTGACACACAATCACGTGGCTGGAATAAAAATTACTTTTTAATCAGGATGCCAGTAACTCACCTCGAGCCGAAGGAAGGCTGGATGATATTTAGTATATGATAGTATGTGGGTCTCCGGATCTAAGAGAAAACAACGGGTTTTGAAGTAAATACCTTGCAGATGCCATCATATTTCAAATAATGGAGTCAATGTCGAGACAGCCTGGCCAACAGCATGACCTATGCATTAATTCAAGCAATTTACCACATCAAATAAAATAACAATATGTGACACTAAGGTTATGATCTTATGGTTGGGATTTGTATTAGTTGTTTAGTGAGCTATTTTATTTTTTTGTTTGTATAGTGAGCTAATTTATGTACATATACTGTCTTCAACCTTTACTTCTCTATCATATATACACACTCCCTTTACTTACTGAAATTCCCAATCATTTGCCAAGTTTAACGGTCTCAATCAAGCATTTGCAATGCGAAGTTATAACTCGTGAATTTCCCATCTTCGTTGGGCCAATACCTTTCAGCTACCACGCCATCCTTCATTAAGCAAATTTACCATATTTATAGGCCACGTTCAGACTCTATTATCATATCACCATGCCTACCTTTTGTTACTGAATTTACCAGCCACTCACTAAGCAAAACCCGTCCATCAAGTTTTTTGTAAATAAAAACATTATATTACATCAAATGGAAACCATTACAGATCAGAGAAACAAAGCCAGTCTAACAGACCTCTAGCAGGGAGAAGCCCCACTCAGAGATAGACATGCACCATGGAGGCCAAAAAACTTGAACATACTGAACTTTTGACTCAAAATGGGCACGCAGGCCCGACCTTCCAAAACATAGCCACTGAAACCCTGAGCCGACCTTCCAAAACATAGACACTAAATCCTGAGCCAGGACAAACAGACACAAAAACCTGCGCTACAGGAGTTGACCAATTACAGACCAAACATTGGAAAAAAACTTTAAATGACTGGGCAGGCCAAATTACCAAGCTTCAAAACAGCCAGTGAACCCAGACCATCACTACTGCTTCTGAAAGGCCGAGGCCAAATAGGACGTGAAAGGATGAGCTGGAGCCAGGGTCGCACCAGGAGAATCCTAAACCTCCAAAGAGGGAGATAAGATCCTCCGTTTCTTTTTACCGCACTGACCACAGCTTTCCCTCGGGCGAGCCACCTCGTCATTACCCATGCCTCCCGCGTAGAAAGAGACACCCAAGCGGGAGGCTAAAACATCAACCTTCTGGTGGATGAAGTGACATTCTCCATTATGTTGTTTCCACTCTCTCACTGGTTCCTCATCACCCACCATATTTGCCTCCTGCTCTATGTAAGAATGGCCAACTAACTTCATGTTCACCCAATACTGCATGAGGAGGTGGTCATAGGCCGTAGCACGCCCCGCAGTGGAGCCAGGATCCAAGACCCAATCTGTCACTTCCTGATGGAGTTCTTCCCTGGGCATGTTTTTCACAGTAGACCATAAATCCTCGACCTTACCCTCCACCTCCCGACGGATAATTAGGGGAATGTTGTCTTCGAAAAATTCAGCCTCCTCTTGGGCCTGAAGTTGCGCTCTCGTCACCCTGTGGGCCGGTCTTCCAGCCTCCTGCGCAGACAAGGAATCTCCATGGGCCTTGCCCCTAACCAACTGACCATACGGGGCCATTTCCAGCAGGACAGACTTAAGGGAACTGGGACAAAAAAGCACCAAGAGTCGCACCCAGACTAGACTAGAGGGCCATGGAAGAAACCAGAGGATCCGAAAGGCAAGGAGCAAGGTTGAATGATGATAATGGTTCGACCAGCGAGGCAAGAAATAAGAAGGAGGAGGAAGAATCATTACTTCATCGGGCTTGTACCAAGACGATGCCATTGAACTGGAACGGACCACCTCCCTTGTACCATTCTCCATGGCGGAAGCTCTAACTAGAAGGATAGCCTTGTCAAGTCGGTCGTCCCTCCTTACCCTGTCCATCTTTTCACCTGCGTTTTGATGAGAAAAATAATGGCCAAGGACAACCACCTCTGCCATCGATCAATTACCTCATTAAAACTCTCCGTCATCGTGGTGTTGGCCTGTCATGGCGTGCTCACGCCATCTGTCACCTATATCCACCACATCGTTCAGGCGTGTCAACTGCGTACCTCCCGTGAGATTCTACGTTGCCAACTGTCGACAATTATGAGCCCAGTTGTTAGCATCAAAGGACCCAAGTGGGCCCCATTGATATGCTAGCTCCACCTTGACCCCTGCGTTCGCAAGAAGGTCCGCCACCTTGTTGGTGTCACGTCTTATGTGGCTGAACGAGACTGCGGGATGGGCATGGATCAGGCCACATAGTTCATCCAAATGGCTGGCTAACCTCCAGATGGTGGACACTTGGCCACTGACTTGGCCATGCGCTAAACGTCGAGCCATCTACACCATGATACAGGAGTCACCCTCTATTATCACCAGGAAACTGTTGCTGTACACCAGACAGTGCAAGCCTTGGAGCATCCCTTCGAGTTCAGCGGAGTTGTTGGTATCTCGGTCTATGGCCCCCAAGCAAACGAAAAATGACCCTGCCTAGAGAATCTCTGCAGAGTTCCAGCCAGGACGTACTCTAGAGGGATGCCTAAATATTTTGAAGGGAAAGAGCCTTTCAAGAAACCCAGGATACGAAGAATGTTCCTTTGAGAGGTAGGGGTAGTGTTGAGGGAAAAGACTTGGGATTTGTCCTGGTTAAAAGCGAGACCAGAAGCTTTGGAAAAAAGATTCAGACACGATTTGAAGCTTCTCGCTTCTTGGACTAAAGGGTTCCCCATGAGCATCGTATCATCTACGAACTGTTGATGGGTCTGTGCCTCCATGGAGTCCATGAGATGAATGCCCCGAAGCTCGCCGCGATCTGCCTTAGACTGTAGGAGACGGCTCAGACCTTCAGCCATTAGGATGAAGAGAAAAGGGGAGAGGGGATCCCCCTTCTTGAGGCCTTTGGGCGATTGAAAGGGACAAGTCGTGGTTTTGTTCAGGAGAATGCTGAAGAAAGGGGTGGAGATGAGCCCCATGACCTAGTCCACGCAGTCCTGGCAGAACCCATAGGCTGCCAACATTCTGTGGATGTATTCCCAATTTAGTTTATCATATGCCTTAGAAATATCCAGTTTGATCAGCATACCCGGATTTCTTGAGCTTTGCAAGGAATGCAGGACTTCCTGAACTAGGATAACCCCATCCAGGATTTGGTGCCCTTCAACAAAACCCGATTGCTCTGGGAAGATCATAGAGGGGAGGAGAGGTTTCAGATGATTGGAAATGACTTTGTAGATGATCTTGTAGACCACATTGCATAGAACTGCAGGCCTAAACTTGTCTGGGCGATCGGCCCTCATTTCCTTAGGAATGAGAGAAAGGAACGTTGCATTGAAAGCTCTTAGCACCCCCTTTTTTTTGCTCGATTCCTCCATGATTTCCACCACCTCTTCTTTAACCATATCCCAGAAATAGTGAAATAAGTTGGAGGTAAACCCATCTGGACCAGGGGCTTTCCCCCCTAGGGCCATCTGATTCATTGCCTCTTCAATTTCTTGCAGAGTTACCGGTTTGACAAGAATCTCATTATCTTCCCTAGTGACCAAGGGAGGGATTAGCGGCGTGATTTGAGCTATATCTCTCTCCTTGTCCTGGAGGTCTTCGTTGAGGATCTCCACGAAATAGTGGTTGATTTCCTCTTCAATTTCACGGCACGTTTCTATTCGACCTCCCTCCATCTTTTTAAGTTTCAAAATCCTCGAGGAGTGTCTATCCTAAATGATCGAATTATGGAAGAACTTGGTGTTTTTTTCCCCGTCCTGCAGCCATTTGACTTTAGATTTTTGTTTCCAGTATATGCCTTCATGTTTTTCCCGTGCCTCCAGCTGCCCCCATAAGTCCTTTTCTTTCTTCTGCATGTCCTCATCCCATCCTTCTGTCATCCCTCTCTGACTGAGTTGATCCAGTTTAGAGATCAGTCTTTTCTTGTCCTAAAAAATGTTGCCAAACTCCTCCTTGTTCCAGGTACGGATTCTGGATTTGAGAGATTTGATTTTCTGTTGGAAGCAGTACATGGCTGTGCCTGATGGGGGGACCAACTCCTGCCACCACTACTGCATATTATTTTTGAAGTCTTCATGCTCCATCCAGAATTGTTCGAACCGAAAGGGTTTCCTCATCGTGGAGCATGACCAATCCCAGTGAAGGAAAATGGGCCAGTGATCAGATCCTGCCGCCGAGAGCACCTCAGTCATGATTTCTCCCGTGACATGGAGAAGGGGCTCCGAGACCAAAAACCTATCTAATTGGGATGCAATCAGGTGTTCGCCCCCCCCCCTGGCTTATTGTTCCACGTATACCAGCCATTACTGGTTTCCATGTCCATGAATGAGCTGCGAGCTTGGAAGGGCCCAAAAGCCTCTTGAAATCTGTCCAAAGATCTTTAGCCTCCCTTTTTTTCGCCAAGGTTGGCGATGAGGTTAAAATCCCCTCCCATCACCCATCAAGCTCCCACCACTTGACTGTTGGCCCATTCTAAGAAGTCTATAAAGGCCTGCTTTTCAAGGAAGTTGCTAGGGCCATAGGTGTTCACCAGAGTACCCTTCGCTCCTAACACAAGGTGGTGGAAATCTGCTATGAGGGCAAACTTATTAGCTCTCCAATTTGGGAGCTCAACCACCTGGGGCGTCCAAAGGATTGCTATACCCCCTGACTGCCCAGCCGCATCCACGGCCATCACCTGGTAGCCTTTCCAGATTTTACTGTTGATTTTATCCAAGCCTTCAAAACTCCATTTCGTTTCCTGGATGAAGAGGATATCGAGGTTTTCGTGCTTAATTTTCTAGTTGAGGGTCTTCCACTTCCTGGGGTTGCCACACCCCCTTATGTTCCAGGAGATTAACTTCATTGGGGAACTTTGGAAACTTCCGAAAAGGCCGCCCTGATCGTAGGATATTGGCTTGATTCTATGAGTTTTACACTTATCTCTGCAATGCGCTGCTTGTTCGATTTCCTTCCTCTGTGTTGTTCCTCCTCTGGAGGTTTTCGCTTATGCCCAGTTAGGGGATCTGGGTCAATCCCCAAGTTCGGATGAGCCCCCGCCTTGATAATTTCCTCTTCAAGGAGCTTGATTTGCCGTATGGGCACGTAACCCTTTCCCTTCTTTCCACATTCTGCTTCGATCGCATCCAGATCTAGTTCCCCTAATTCCATCTCTTCATCCTCGGCTTCTTCCACTATCTCCATCTGTTGGGCTTCGATCTCATCCGAAGTGTTGGTGACATTGGTGGGCTGAGCGACACTCTCTTTTTCCTTAGGCGTGCCTTCCTCAGCCATGTCCCCTAGGATCTCGAAAGCATTCCTAGATCGAGTCTCCCTCATCGCCGCGTCTTTTTTGGCTTTTGACATCCCTGTGGCCCTGCTTCTCTTGCGGTTCTTGACCTGGGTGAAGCCATCCGGCACTGCCTCAGTTTTGTCCAGGATAGGGTCTGCTGGTGAGGGCTTTGCAATCATCCATGGGCAATTCCTTCCCAAGTGACCGTACTTGTGGCATTTCCTACACCTGAAGGGGATCTGCTCATAGTCGATGGGTTGGATCTGCTCTTCATCCTCCCAACTTAGGTTTATGGCTTCTGGCAATTCCTTAGAGAGATCCAGATAAACACAAATCATGGCAAAGGAGGTATACCGCTGGGCCTTCGTCTGCTCGTATACCTTAATAAACTCGCCAAGGGCGTTTCCAATGTCCCGCAGGGTATCAAGATCCCGGTAATCCCCTGGGAGGGAGAAGAGTGGATCCAGATTGGGGCCACAGTCATATCCTCTGTTTCAAGATTAAATCGCTCCTTCCATGGACGGAGGTAAAGACCGGCGGAAAAAAAGTTAAGGGCCCCCCTCCAAGATCCGATCTCAGTCCTCCTGATTGAAAAAAATAATCGTGAAGAAACCCTTAGAGTCGAGCTGCAGGTCATAGTGACCTTTAGGATTCCAAACGCTGCTCATCCATTTGACCAGATCCTTTTCCTTGGGCCATATCCCCACAAACTTGCCGATCAGTGCTTTTTCTTTCCAGAGCTCGATCATGCCCCTCACCTTCTCAAAACAAACATGAACTATGGGAATGGTGGGAGCTTTTGGCAGACAGCCCCCCACTCCAAGCTTACGGCCGACAGACAAGCTCTCTCGTTGGTCCTTTGCGGCAGATCCCACTCCATTGGGCCCATCGGGCCTTGAAGCGCCCGCCTCCATCCTAGAATCTCCTCGGGAGGCCGAGACACTCGGAGAGCCTGCCCACTCCTGCGAACAAGGGGCCCCAATGGCCGGGCTGCGAAGGTTGGCCACTTAGCGAAAAAATCCTACAAACCCTAGCAAAGCTCTCTCTAGTCGAAGCCTTTGTTTCCAAACCCGTCCATCAAGTTAATCATAATAATATTTAAGCTAAAAATATTAATACATAATATTTAAGCTAAAAAAACCGATCTTCAATTGCATAGAAATTCGAATCTACAAACGCAGGGACTTGCTGCCTTCAGCAGCCTTCCTTGTTCACAATGCATCCAACATTCAGTTTATAGTATTTGATATGGAAAGAGTTGCAATTGCATTAAACACAATGCATCCAACATTTAGTGTATAGTATTTGATCTTTAATTAAGAGCACATGGAAATAATTGAATAATATAGATATTTAATTGATAAATAAAAATTATTTTCAACAAAATCTTATAATTTTTTTTAAAATTATGGTTGGAGTTAATAATTAAGATCGTCAATCTTAATTTTTTGACGGAACCAAAATTATCAAGCAAAAAGTCGGAGTAAGGATCCAAATTATTTGTAAGTTGTCAGATTTATTTGTGGAGTTATAATGGCAATCTTCGGATTTATA
>LPNX011137119.1:0-28984 GCA_001517045.1 Pseudotsuga menziesii
TTTGTAAGTACTTAAAAGTACTAAGCATATAAATATTATATTCAAAAGTAATGTATGGCTATTTTTTCCATTATGAGTATAGTAAACTATGGGTTTACATCCACAATTTAGAAATTGACAAGTACCTTTAACTCAAGCAATGCCACCACAACTATAATAGATGATGTCATTCTCTAGAATGTGATTGGTTCTTTTAAAGTTGATTTAGATAGTACTTTTTTTGTTTGGAGGCCCATTTTAGACCTCAAAATTCCCCTAATGCCCCTCTGTAACTGCGTGTACCATATCTGCTCTGCTACTCTGCTCAAATGAACTAGGTCACTACTGAAGTCATCTCAAAGGACAAGGAGAACACAATCCTGGCTAGGAAATACTCAGTATTTGTTGCTGAACAAAGGCTCTAAATGGCTCATGCTGCAAAAATGATCCATGTTGTGTCCCCATCAATATGTCTGGTTCAGAGGAAAAGACAAAATCTAAATGTTGAATCATGGTAACCCAGCTACAATATATGTGATAACAGGCACCAAAGGGAATCATGGGGTGCAGCCAGTCGATTGTACCATATTGCTATGGTGCCAGACCTATCCGTGTAGTCAATTGGCTTCAGTTTTTGGTCCTCGATGAGATATTGGCAGTTTTATGATCCCAAGGCAGCATTTTGATGATAAAAAATGACTAATGAGGAAATTGATTTGGGAAAATGAGGCAATGAAATGGCATGGAATTGGTTTGAGGCACAGTGTTTGGGTCACCGTCATCACCCAGCATCAGCTCCACTCTACATGGGGTCCACACGTCCTTGATTTCTTCATTTTGAGGGTGATTTGATGTATTTTTTAGGGGGCCATCCTAGTGATTTTGATCACTTCATGATATTATTGACCATCACGCATTGTTATTGTGCCATGGGGCCATGCTAGTGAAGGATATTATAACCTTCTAGCCCCACCATGTGCTATCTTATGATTATTTGTAATTTTTTTATGTGGTGTACCCCCCTCTATTATTGAGTTGATCCATGTATGGTGTATCCGACTATTCTTAACCGTAGATTAGGATGATATTATCTTGGAAGCTTTGTGAATGTACTTAGATGTGATTATTATGCCACTTGGTTAGACATTTCAATGGATATTGCATGCAAACAATATTTTTCTTTGGAGGTGGTACAGATCTTTTGCAGAGTAGCGAATTGGTTGGAGGAGATTGTTAAAGCATCTTGCATTGTCTTCCAGGCAAATTGTTTCATCTTCAGGGAGTTTTTCAAGTGTTACTTTGTGCATTGGATTTTTCTCTATAGATGACGTACGTAGCTTATCTTTTTCATCCGTGAACAAATCTTACTTCGGTAGTTTGATTTTGTGGGTGGAGAAGAGGGGTGCACTACCTTCATTAGGGGTTTTTCCTTTGTTTCTTTCTGGATCTCGCTCGAAACTATAACTAAGTGGAAGGATCATTGACATTCAAGGCAGCCATAGGTATTCTCAAGTACGATTTGCAAGGTTAGTATTGTTTTTCATTATTTTCATCCAATTGTCAAGCAAAACCCTTTCTTTCAAACCCTAGTTTTGTAGATCTGATAGATCCGGTGAGTTTTTTATGACAATCATCAAAACCCACTTGAAGATTAATGAATAAACCCTCGATCTCAAGTTTCATAGAAATCGAACTCCATTTTCCCCAGGATCTAGCACTAGTCTCTCTAGGTTGGGGCACCCCCTTTGGGCGAGTGGCCAAATTCTTAGATCTATCAGTTGGGTATGCTTGAACCCACTTAAATCTCATAGATCTATTCTTCAAGATTCCCGATCTAGTCATTCCTTGCCCAGATCTACCTTTTTGAATCCACTGTGTCCACTTTTGCATAAACCCTAGGTGGGTCCCTTTAGGTTTCTTTAGGTGGGTCTCTCTAAATCTACGTAACTAAACTCTTTGTGGTATTTTCCGATTTAGCTGGCAGATTTTCCCTATTTTCTAAGCCTCCCCAACTTTTCCCTAACTTCTATACGACATCTATTCCCTAGATCTAGACTACCTCAGTCATTATCTCGCTTTTTCACTCATTGCTTAACCCTAAGAATGTCTTGAGTAGGGTCATCCCCTTGATCATTCTCCGGATTGATCTAAAGTGACAAGAGCCCGTCCGGTGTGACAACTACCCTTCATCCATGGTGGACGAGGCCATTATGATGTCATCGATTAGTTACCTCACCGCTTTCGTCCTAGATAGGATACCTTAAGTGGGTAGCTAGACTTTGTGTGATAACAAACATGTTTCACTACTTTTTCCTTGTTTTTTTTTTGCAGATTTTTTGTTTTGCAAGGGGAAGTTACGCAAAAATTTGGTTAAAAAATACTGCTGAAAATTTTCGGCCAAAACTACTTTGAGGTCCATTGCTTTGAGGATTCTTTTTCCTTTTCATTCTCTCATATTCTTTAAAAATAAGGGGTTGGAGTTTGTGTCATTGTAACAAGTCCAAAAGAGATTCTTGAACTTGATTCTTTGTTTGATTGTCAAACATATATTTGAGATTTATTTTTATTCGCCCCTTGCATGCAAAGGAGGTAGGGCTTGCCCACCCTTGCATTGCAAGTGAAGAGGAGCTAGGGCTTGCTATTTTCCATTCCTTACTTTTGATTGTTTTTCCCATCTCTTCTTTATGAAGAGAGTTGTGTGGCTAGGTTATCATTTGTTGTTCTTTCAAATTTGGCATCCATTGCATGTAAAAGAAGTTGGGCTTGCCCACCCTTGCATAGCAATTGAAAAAGGGGCTAGAATAATTTGCTTTCTTTCTGCAAGTTTATTTTTTTCCCCACCCTTTCCATTTGGAAAGTGGGTTGTGAGGGTGGTGTTAGTTCGTAATTTTGCTTCAAGTTATTATTGTGTACCCACACCTTGCAAGTGAGTTGGCTTTGCCATCCTTGCACTATTGTGTTGGGTAGTATAGTTAACTCTCTCTAAAGTTCTTTTATTCTTTATTTGAAAGAAAATAACCATTGCCCCAATATTTGCCCCGTATTCATTCCCCTTGTTGGTTGGTCCGAACCTGGGTGACAAGAAAGGGAGAAGATTTGAGTTGGCTAGATTAATAGGCACCCAACTTTTATCTTGATAAGAAATGAAGGAAAGAAAGGTTGACATGATGAGCTAAAGGGGTAGAGGTTGTTGGGAGCCTCGTAGCACATAGTGTCCTCCTGTTGAGTGCCCAAACATCTTTGGGATTAATGTGTGGAGCTAGAAGGGAACCTTGTATTCCCTTGTTGAGCACCCAACAATCTCTCTCAAATCGAAATTTACAGGACCACTTGCCAAACGTTGCTCTCTTATTTCATTCTCAATTTTTCTTTCAAGGCATTTTTAGTTCAAGTTATTTAATGTAAGTTGAGTTACATTAATGAGCAATTTATTTCATTGAATGTTCTAAAGATTTGGGATTTATTTTGTTACAAATCTTAGCCTATCTATTGATTTATTTTGACAAGCATTGATTATTGACTCCAAAACCCAATACTTAAGGCACTGGAATTGTGAGATTAATTTGTTACATTTTGTAACTTTGTATTGATCATTTGCAAAGGGCTTGCCTATCATTGAAAATTGTTGCATCTTTCCATTGAACTTAAGTAAACCTTAATAAATTTTAACTCCTTATTAAAACCTTTAAGGAACTTAGTTAGTTAGGTCTAAACGAAGGAGTTAGGAATCAAGGTGACAGTGAGTTCTAAACTCATAGTTGCCCTCAAGAACACACCTAGCAGTTTGGAGGCTTTTCTGTGTTAAGTGTATTTTAGGTGGCAAACCAACACGTTCTCAACATTAAATGAACTAATTTGGATGGGTTTCATCATTAGGACCCACAACTTTAAAATTAAACCCTAATTAGAGGTTAATCATTAATGAGACTTCCACAAGCCTCTAAGAATAAAAACTTAATTTTATGAAGGGAACTTCATGCTCAATTTTTTCTCACGTAGTTTGAGAAATGGCAATTTGAGAAAAGGAGAAGCCCCTAAGGAAAAAAATTTGGGTTGGTTTTTGCCCTGTTCAAGAGACCAAGATACTTCTCTTCCTCCTCATGCTCCAAACATTGATCCAAGGATTGTACATGAACAAAGGAATAGGAAAGCAACTCAATAACAACAATAACTACATGCATAAAAAAATGTAATGGTTCTTCTTCTCCTATTCAAGAGAGTAGAATAACCAAAATGGTGAATGTTCAAGGGAGGAAAGAAGCTAAAACAAGAGTGGCAAAGTCCATATATGCTTATGGCATCCATTTTAACGTGGTTCAATCTCCTTATTAGCAAGGTGTGGTGAAGGCAATTCACACAAGTCCTCAAAGGTTCAAGAAATCTAACCATAAAATACTCCAAACCAATCTACTAAAAAATGAGGATCTTGTTGAGGATATTTTAGCACCTATTCATGCCTCATGGACTAGCTTTAAGGCTACGATTGTATTGAATGTATGGGAAAATAATAGGCATAGGTCATTAAACAATATTATTGCCACTTCACGAAATTTACAATGTTTTTGAAACCCAAATACTACTAAAGGGAGGTAACAGATGCTCAATTCATTTTTTATATTCTAATCAAAGATATTGAGCAAATAGGGATTGCTAAGGTGTTGCAAGTTATCACATATAATGCACCAATTTCCAAAAATTTACGTTTTCATTATTTAGAGCATATTTTCTAGACTTGTTATCACATACATAGTAGCTGGGCTACCATGATGCAACAGATGGATATTTCCTCTTTTTCCTGAGCCATTCATACACATGTGGATATAGTATGGATTGATTTACATCATGATCCATATCACATAGATAATCAAAGCCTTATTGAACACTAGATGCAGAGCAGTCCCTTGCCATGACTGAGATTTCCTAACCCATTCAGATGACCATGGTAGAGTCATAGTTCATTTGAGCAGAGAAGTAGAGATGGTACATTCTTGACAGACACAGTAACACTTCAGTTAGAGACATCTTATGGTGAGATCTGGTATACCGCTTCTTGATATTAGTTTGCTCTATGATGTATATTAACACCTTTGACTTATCATGCTATAATGATTATGGTGACCTGTGCTTATGTGACTTGTACTATGATGCCTAACTTGTGCTATGAGTGGTTGAAAGTCTGATATGTAAGGCCAATGTCTATGCCATACTTTACATAAGCTTATCTTATCCTGCTATGTTGGTTCCACCTTATCACATGTCCTCATACATCCAACTTCATCTATGTTATTCTATCCTTGGCTTATGACTTATACCTGTGAGATTGAAGAGCCTTTTCCCTACTGTTAGAGTTTGTACTTTAATTCAAATGTGTTAGATCTATAATTTAATGCAATAGGATCACTGAAAGATAGACAAGCACAGCATAAAAGAGACTCAAAGATTTTATCCTGGGAAAACCATCTCTCGTGAAAAACCCAACAACTTCTTCAATATAGATTCGTCACTTAGTACAATGTTAAACAAAGATAGAAAACCCAAGATACAAGATAACTTCTGCAGCTTCTTCTTCTTCTTCTTCCACCCCAACAAACTTGTCTTTCTCTTCCTTGGATCAAACTTGCTTGAGCTTCCTCTGTGTCCAAATGAGGGAGGGTGCCCCCTATTTATACTCTTCGTGTGGGTGACCTAAAACCCCAACAAAGCCAACTTTCTAACCTAACTGGGCAGACTTCTCTTTGGGAGACCCAAAAGTACATTTTACAATATTTGTTTTGGGGACTATTGCCCCGGCTTACAACGGAGGGTTTACATCGATATTATTACATGACCAAGTACATTAATGACATCTCTGATGGGAGGAAAAACATCTCCAAACAGAGGTATCATAATAAATAATAATAATATAACAAACATACAATAAGAATATCTTTTGAAGTTACATTTTCAACAACACCCACTTTGACCCCTGTGCTTGATGGACTTCATGTTTGCATTGTGTCTCTAGCTCTGAAGTATGTGTCATGGTTCCTTTCCTTTTGCTTGTAGATTCAGTGTTGAAGGGATGTGCGACCAGTGTCACCGGATGGTTTTCCTTTAGTCCTTGAACCAAGTACCCCTAAAAAAAGTGTCTTTAGACACTAAATGCATCAGAACGCATAAATGCTAAATCTAAATGATGCAAAAGGTGAGATAAAATTAGTTGTGCTTCTAAGCACTAATGCCTAAGCAGAGTAAATGCTATAAAACTAGTGAGTGGCCAAGGGACGAGCACTCATCCTTTGTTTAATGTAAGGAAATTTTCCCCTACAGGGCAACAAGGTGGAAAACCCGTCAGGACTATGCACGCTCATTGGAAGCAAGGATAGGCCAAGTCATTATCTAGAGACCAAAAGGCTATCCAAGGCACCTTCCCTTGGAGGCTTGTTAGTATCTTTTGAAATTCTTAAATGCTTTAAAGTTAAATTTTTGTGAAATTCTATATGGATACTTGATAGAATCTAAAGGAAACAAGCCCAAGTACTCTACCCATTTGTGAGACACCACCATTCCCTATTGTCCACTGTCATGCATATGTCACTGTGGTTGTGTGTATTCATTGTGACTCGAAGAGATCACATGGTTAAAGTCAACAAGAAGTCATCACCCTTACCTTAAGCCTTGTCTATCCACCCTCACCAAGCTTTAGTAAATGAGTTAAACTTTGTAAGTATGGCATATACAAGGGGCTTCATAGAAAGATTTGAGGATTATTCATGGACTCAAGTATATTTTGCTTACTTATTAGTATTTATTGTCACCATGATTATGATTAGTATGTTTTAGTTGGGTATTAATATACATCTTGGAGCATCTTTAACCTCGAATGCATGCAGATTCATTATCTCGCCTTCAGCTAGAGTATTTTGACTAGGTCAACCTAGTTGACCAAGTCAAACACGATTCCCAAGGAAGTGAATACAAAAATCAAGATTGGTTATATATGTTCCATGTTGAATTTTTAATGGCTATATCAGATCTTAAAACATTTAGCATCATAACAACATAACCATAAACCAAAAGATCAATGAAAGATAGACAAGCACAACCACACAAAAAGAACACAAAGATTTATCCTGGGAAAACCCTAAAGGGAAAAAACCCAGCAAAAGCTTCCTCAATATAGATGCCCCAAAAAGGTAAAAGGTAAAACCCAAAAGACTGATCCTCCTCCTTCTCCAGCCACAGCTCTCTCTCTCTCTCTCTCTCTCTCTCATGCGCTACACAAATGAGTGTGTGTCTCAAATGAGGAGCGCCACACCTCCATTTATATTCTTTCATTCACTTAATAATTAATTCAGTTATGTAAGCTCGAGTAATCCTAATTTAATCTTGTAGGCTTGAGTAACCACAACTAGGGTACTAATGACCTGACTTACAATGGAGGCGACTTCCTCATGACTCTTATTAGGTCTCCCGATTAGCAACATCGGGGTATAAAGAAATACAAGTGATTCTCCCGGTAGGAACATCGAGGACCACAAAAAATACATATAGAATATTCTTCGACGTTACAATATTTCAACACTCCCCCTTAACGAGAAGGGTATTCTACAACAACATCAACAACAACAACAGTAGGAGAGAGAGGACATCATCAACATCATCAAGGTGACACATCTATAAATCATTGGAAGCTTTTCAACATCATGTAGTCTTCATCTTCAATTTCAGCAACAGCAACAATTTGACTGACAGCATCATCATTAGTACTTTTAGTCTTCATCTTCAATCTTCAGTCTTCAGCAACATCAACACTTTAACTGACAGCATCATCATCAGTACTTTGACCTTTCGATCGGCAACATCATCTTCAACACTTTGACCTTTCGATCAACAACATCATCATCATATTGAACTTTTGATCAGCATCATTAGCATCATCATATTTTGATCTTTTGATCAGCATCATCATCATCATCATATTCTGAACTTTCGATCAGCATCATTCATCATCATCATATTCTGATCTTTCGATCAGTAACATCATCATCATCACACTCTGATCTTTCGATCAGTAACACCATCATCATCAGCAACAACCTGCAATCCACAACACGAAGACAAAAAGTCTTCGGATCACTTTTGGACTTAAAGTCCAGGGATGATGCAATCCCACCACATTCTCGACAACCGAAGTCACCAGATTGATTACGGGATAATCAGTCCCTATCACTTTAGGACTAGGTCCAAGGATGATGCAATCCTACCACATTCACGGGGACTGAAATCTTTGGATACATTATGAACAAAAGTTTAGGGATGATGCAATCCCACCACATTCACGGGGACCGAAGTCTCCGGATACATTTTGAACAGAAGTTTAGGGATGATGCAATCCCACCACATTCACGGGGACCGAAGCCTCCAGATACATTTTGAACAGAAGTTCAAGGATGATGCAATCCCACCACATTCACGGGGACCGAAACCTCTGGATACATTTTGAACAGAAGTTCAAGGATGATGCAATCCCACCACATTCACGGGGACCAAAGCCTTCGTATACATTTTGAACAGAAGTTCAGGGATGATGCAATCCCACCACATTCACGGGGATCGAAGCCTCCGGATACATTTTGAACAGAAGTTCAGGGATGATGCAATCCCACCACATTCACGGGGACCGAAGTCACCGGATCATTTCTGGACAAATGTCCTGGGATGATACAATCCCTCTTCATTCTCGAGGACCGAAGTCACCAGATCACTTCTAGACAAATGTCTCGAGATGATACAATCCCACTGCTACATCACTGCTCCCCCTTTCGAGGAAGGTCTTTCTGAACAATACCAAGCTTGTCTCGAAAGTATTCGAACTTTACCCGAGACAAAGGCTTTGTCAACACATTAGTGTTGAATCATCATCTTCTACATCTTCAGTATGTGAATACTGAACTATCATCATCTGTATCTGAAGTATGTGAATACTAAACTATCATCATCTGTACCTTCAGTATGTAAATACTGAAAGCATCATCATCTATATCTTTAGTATAGAAATACTGAAAGCATCATCATCTGCATCTTATCTCGTATGTAGAAATACCAGATTTCTATGTGCTTCGATGGAACACATGGTTCTTTGTCATCTTTATACAACTCTGGTTATCACATAGAATCACTATAGTATCCATCTCCAGGTCAATGAGACCTGACATCAACTTCCGAAGCCATATGGCTTCACAACTAGCAGAGCAAGCTTCTATGTATTTTGCTTCAGCCGTGCTGAGAGAAACACTGGACTGTTTCCTGCTAAACCATGAACTCATAGCAGACCCCAGACAATAACATCCACCTGATGTGCTTCTTCTATCTGAGACATTTCCAACCCAATCTGCATCTGTATAGCCATATAATCTGTAATCATGTTTTCCATCATAGTATAGATCAAAGTCTATAGTTCCTTTCAGATTTCTCATCACATGCTTTGTGGCTATCAGGTGAACCCGTCTAGGTTGAACTAGATAATGACTCAAGGTGTTCACAGCAAAACAAATGTCTGGTCTGGTATTTGTTAGATACATCAACGACCCAATAATCTTTATGTATTGAGTCACATCTACCAACTCTGATGAGTCATCGGCTAACAACTTCTTGTTGGAATCCATGGGTGTGGCCATGGCTTTTCATTCCAACATATCAAATCTTTTCAACACTTCCACTGCATACTTTCCCTGGTTGAGAAATATTCCTTCTGAACTTTGCCATACTTCCAGACCTAGGAAATAATGCACTAACCCAAGGTCTTTCATCTCAAATTCTTCAACGAACTTCTTCTTGCATTCGACAATGTGTTTCTCATTCCCGGTCAGAAATAAATAATCCACATACAGTAATAGTATGACAGGTTCATCTTCTATAACCTTGAAGTAAAGGTTAGGATCGACTTTAGTCTTGGTAAAGTCCAAGCTCATCAAGAAACTATCTATCCTTCCATACCAAGCTCTAGGAGCTTGCTTCAGGCCATACAGGGCCTTCTTCAACTTGCATACGTGAGTCTGTCTGTCTTCAACTTCAAATCCTTGTGGTTGTTCGATGTAAACCTCTTCCTCAATCATACCATTAAGGAAGTCTTGTCTTTACATCCATCCGGTGTTTATCCCACTTCATCATGGAAGTAAGTACCATGATAGTTATGAGGCAAGTGTACCTTTCTTCCTAGAGCAAGTGTCTCTTCAAAAACCTCTAGCCACAAGTCTTACCTAACTTCCATCGGCAACATATTTTATCTTGCAAATCCATTTGGAAGATACCACATTCTTGCTTTCTGGTTTGAGTACTATATCATTCTAGTATTCTTTCATCGTAGCATCTTCCATGAGTTCGTCTTGTCAGGTCATCAACATATCCTAGTCTTCTGTATTCAACCTTGAAGGTTGGAACCCACTTTACTCTTGGTAAAGTCTCGATCCATCAGGAAGCTATCCATCATGTCGTACCATGTCGAACTCAGAGATCTTCTGTAGTCACTCCCCCTAAAGTGGAGTATCATCTTCCTTCTTCATTCTGTATAGGTGGTTCTATGCTTGATATATACTTCTAGTGGGTCTGGTCAATAGAGTATGTCATGTCATAGTCTATTCTTTCTGAGGCAAATCATGAACGTTGTTTTGTACACTTGTTCTTGTAGATCCATATGGAAGATACTACGGACTTCCCTTTAGGTCTCGAAACCATATCGTAGACATCATTCCCCATGATCAACTGTTACTCTTTGATCATAGCTTCTTTCATAGCTGGAAAGGTTAGCATCAATGATGTCACCTAACTGTGTTACACAACTAGAGTGTGTCTGAGGCCTCTTACTTTAGTTTGGAAGTCTCGCCATTCTTTTCTCCATCTTGAGTTATATCTCGTACCCATGGTGGTCTTCATCCTTCGAGGTGGATCTACCGCTCTCTAAAGCTCTTTCTTTCGTCACGGTGTCTCTAACCCTGGAAGCTTCAGATTCATGTTTATTGGAGTGAATCTTGAATTGTCATCACTTGTTCTTTGGAACAAGTCTCATCCTTCTTTTTTTGTAGGCGGTTGTACAGAACCTTTCCTACAATTCAAATGCACCAGTAGCATGGTTAGAACTATTTCTTAGAACATATGCATAACGACAAATTCTTATGCATCATGCAATTGTTTATCCAATACAACATTCATCCATATCTCACGGAAACTTTCTAGATGCCTTCCATCTCTACCATGACATCATTGAGATTGTGCACTAATCCAATATGTCAGCAAAGAGGTTTCATTCTAGATAAGTAGCAATGGAGAGCTGTATAGCACCATGAGCTACTTACCCATTACATGCATATTAGTAGTATACTGTCATTAATGCAAACATTCTATCATGCATAACACATCAACTGAATATAAAACAATATTATGAAATGACAATAGAATACTTATCTTTTATTCGTTTCATGGGCAGACTCCTTGATCCTTCTGCTTCATCATATTCTTCAAACATCATCATTTCTTATCCAAATGCTAAGATGGATAATGGGATCTTCATATTCCTCATTGCTTGAGGGATCTTCTTTGAATCGTGAGCACTTGATCTTCAGTTGATCCCATCTTCTCTTCTCTTATTATGAGTCGAGTTTCTTCTTGTGTAAGGCTTTAGCCTCATTTCTCTTTGGAACTGGAACCTCTCTACTTATGTAGGTGTCCAATTTATTTTCGTCAAGAACCAGTGAAATCCTATGCTTCCATGCTCAAAAGTTTTTCAACTTTACCAAGCTTGTCATCAAGCTGGGGTGCTACGTCATTTTGAAATGAGAACCTCAAATGTGAATGGAAAAAGATTAGATCTTACCGATTTGAGGTGTTCGTCCTGGTTCTGGATTTTGCTAATCTAGGGCTTGTCAGAGAAACCCTAATTTTCAAAACTTGGAATCTTTCAGATCTGATTGGATAGAAATATGTGCCTCCTGAAGGCAAGCTGAGCAGCATATTCATTTTCCCAAAACTGTGGTCAGAATTGCAAACTATCTGATGCCCTAGTTTTCTTCAATTTCTTCCGCAGAATGCCTGGTATTGCTTCTGCGGTATCTCCGAAATTACTGCTCCTCCGTGTCTGAAATTTCGTATTGTGGTATCCTCGCATGTCCTCTTTCCAACACCATAGGTTAGAGAAGAATTTGTCTTACCAATTGGAACTTATACACGTTTTCCCAAGGTGGCTCATTTCAGGAATGTTCAAAAGAGCGAACTTGTACAGACTACCATGTGTCACTGTTTCATCTTCGAGGTCTGAAATTTGTATCATAGAAATTACAGTCTATGCCCTTTCTGGAACATTTTGCGAAATTTAATTTGGACCTTCGTAGCCCGAGATATAACAATTCTCCCCAGGTGTCTTGTTTAGGGATGAATCCTGGGAGAGGCTGGAACACTAACTTGGAGGAATCATATCTCCTAGAATATAGAGAATCTGAGTCTGAAACTTGGATACAGTATACATCAAGAATTTATCTTCGACCTACGAAAGTTTTGGCACCTAATCCTTCTCCAATCTCGAGATATAGGGAATCTACCAAAACTATCAGTTTTAGTATTTTAGGGTTTTTCAGGCCCGGGGTCAAACTAGGGTTTGACTTTCCCAGAGTTTCACCCAACCAAAAATCTCGACCCAGGCCTCTAAACTTTGATTTTGATGATGACAGTAATCCTATGCCGGGCTCACTCAAAAATTCCTCTTCTGTAAAAAGCCCTAATTTCCCACAGCAAAAACTGAAAATGCCCGGAATCAAATTCTGCTTCGACAGAAAGATGTGCCCTTCAATGGATAGTCAGCCTAGCCTTCTTTCGCTAATGAATTGTGGAGAGAGACCCAAAAAATAAGAAGCCCTAGCTTCTGCAGCTGCACAGTGTCTTCTTTCAAGGTGGCTCTGATACCATGTTGAATTTTTAATGGTTATATCAGATCTTAAAACATTTAGCATCATAACAGCATAACCATAAGCCAAAAGATCACTGAAAAATAGACAAGCACAACCACACAAAATGAAGACAAAGATTTATCCTGGGAAAATACTAAAGGGAAAAAACCCAGCAAAAGCTTCCTCAATATAGATGCCCCAAAAAGGTAAAAGGTAAAACCCAAAAGATTGATCCTCCTTCTTCGCCAGCCACAACCCTTTCTCTCTCTCTCATGCGCTACACAAATGAGGAGCGCCAAACCTCTATTTATATTCTTTCGTTCACTTAATAATTAATTCAGTTATGTAGGCTCGAGTAATCCTAATTTAATCTTGTAGGCTCGAGAAACCACAACTGGGGTACTAATGACCCAACTTACAATGGAGGGGACTTCCTCATGACTCTTATTAGTTCTCTCGATTAGAAACATCGGGGTATAAAGAAATACAAATGATTCTCCATGTAGGAACATCGGGGACCACAAAAAAATACATGTAGAATATTCTTCGAAGTTACAATATTTCAACATTCCAGACATGCCCAGTACACATACTGTTGTATCAGTTTTCAGTGCATGGACATAATTTTGATTTTAAGTGATTATTACAGTTTTGAGTTTAAGTGATTATTATCACTTTTTATTTTCTAGTCACATTTTTTATGATGAGATGCTAATGAGGATGGCGCTCCTAGTGCGCTATGAGGGACCAAAGGGTATGAGTAGTCACCATTACTATTATCCTATGTCTCCAGATCCATTTTAGCAATCCCTTTGTCATAGGATGCAACTGACAGAGAGTTATTGGTGTTTTTATAGTTCCAGGATGATGTACCAGCCAGTGTTGAAAACCTCTGCGAAAAATCGCGAGAAATCGAAAAAGTCGCGACTTTTACTCCAAGCCGATTTTTTTAGCAAGTAAAAGTCACGATTTTTTTAAAAAAAATCGCAGAGGCGCGACTTTTTAGTAAAAATCGCGATTTTTTAGGAAAAGTCGCGGGTCGATCGAAAAAAGCGCCCAACACTTGAAGTTTTTGTGAATGTTAAGGTCGCTATAGGACACGTGTTGACTTCCATGGTAGAAACCTTGTATATGCTGTTTATTGGATAATTATTGGGAAGGAAGGGTTTATTGTCAAGTTGCTACCTTCTTGGTAGATGGTCCTTCCCAAAAGAGACCGAAAATTTATTGTTGCTATTTATCCTTGTTGATTACCTGCTAAACGTTGGAAAATGCTACAAGTTGTTTGCCTACAATTTTCCCTCATTTCAAAATGTTTTTGCATTGATTTTGGCATGTGAATTTGATTGTTTTCTATTCCCATGCATTTTACTTATGATTGAATTTTTTATTGAAATAAACCTTGATTTTCAAAAGATACATGCATTTCATAAGCCATAGATAACCCATTTGAGTGTGGCAATTAGGCCATGGACTGGGAAATGGGAACTCAGTGAAATGTTGTGCTTATGTGTCATAGGTAGTAAATGGTTCTTGGTGGTCACATGCTCCTTGCCAGTGAGTGTAAATCCTTGTGCACTAATGGCATGGTTAATCCCCATGACATCTCGTTGATTGCATTACCTATGGGAATTTCATAGACATTATACATACCCATGTTTTTTTGTCTGTACAAATATATTTTGGGCACTGTACAATGCACATCCATGCGTATTGATATGTCTAGACCCCTTTGTAGGATATGACAAATGAATCATAACTTAGGTTTCATATACATGTCCTTGTAGATTCATCACTATATCGGTAATTAAAATTTAAAATGATTGTGTAGAAAAACTTGAAAAAAAAAGCAAAAAATATTAGTGCTACAAAATTTATAGTTATAGAGTACAAATTGGGATTTTGATTGCTAAGCTTACGACTTAATTGTAAATCCTTTCTTATTAGGCACCCACATTCTTACGATATCTTTGGAGGTCTACATCGATTTCTCACTATCTTGGATTGGTTTTGGGGATAGGGGGGGCATCCCTTTGACGACTAGAGCACACCCCCGATTGCTTTAGGGGATGACAATGATATATCAGTGCTTTCTTCATATTTATGTTCCAATATATTTTTCTGGTGTTATTGTTGCTTTATATGTTTAGAATTCTAAAAAAAATGAATGCATTTTCTATTTTTTAATGTTTGCCGACTTTTGCGGATTTTTCCCGATTTTTTCACCGATATTGCCAAGAAGTTGTTTTCGGGACCCTCGCCGACTTTTTGCCGATGCCGACTTTTTCAACATTGGTACCAACATAAAATTCACAGAAAATGGATTATGAAATTGCTTAAGGAAATCGATTTATCTAGGATGGTCAAGGAAATGGAATGGGATTGCTTTGTGATGATATATGATGGCTCCTCAAATAATTCTGCACTAGTTTCACTCAGCATGGGGGCCCACATTATTTTGATGGTCTCTCCAAGGAGGACGTCCCCCATGAGGAACCCCTCACCTTGGTTATGGATGTATTATCATGTTATATCTTATGTCATTGTATTATCAGGGACCTAGGGTGATTTATGTAACTAAGGAACGCCCTCCATGTATCATATTGTTATATCTTGGCACTTTGATGTATTTCGCCTCACTAAGACATCCTTGGGCAAAAGTGTGCCCCCCTTTATATTAATCTATGTGTACTCAATCCATGTAAAAGTTTAAAATGTAATATCCATTGTTGATGATGTTTTAATCTCAACCGTCGAATGATAAAGTTAGGGTTTTGGGCTCTCAAAAACTATAAAAAGAAGAGATCCCCCTCATTGTATCCCATCGAAAAATTTGGCACTATTGGCTCTTGATAAATAATAGAGAAAATATTTTGGGATCTTTTTACTTGTGTGGATGATTAAAGATTGTTCTTAGTGATTGATTGATGCTATCTCTTGCTTGCATTGGAAAATCTTGGTGAATATATCTTGTACATTTGGAACAATATTTTTACTTGCAGATGAGGGAAACGATTTGATAGGGGTGCATTGGTTAGGGAGACTCACTGTCTCTCTCTCAAATCGTGGTTTAACAGGAAGTGATTTTGTCACATGATCAATAATTTTCCTTATCTTCATCATTTCATTTGCATTCGGTCTTTTTTTGTCCAATCTCATTGTTCTTTACTTGGCTTGGCAGGAGAGAGGGCGCACTCGTGGGTTCTTGGGCGACTTGTTTAGAGTGGTGTCTTCATCGTTCTTCCACTTGATCTATGTAGGGATAGTCCTCATCACTTCAGCAAACTTCCTCGAAGCATCAAATAAGTTTTCTTGGATAAGTTTCTCTCATTATTTTTCTATACAATTGGGGCTACATATTTTACTTCATTAAAACCCTAGTTTAGTAAGTAGGAAAATTCACCGAGCTTGTTTTACTTAGAATTTGTAGATTCTGGCATCTGGGTATTTGCGGCTACACCTAAACCTACAATTCTCCAACGGTGTCACATTTTGGCTCCATTTTCCCACACAAAATAAGGCACTAATCTTTAGGCAATTTGCCCTCCTTGTCTTTATTTTCTTTTTTCCTCAAGTTTTACTTCTCGTATTGGCTTGTACTCTTGAATATTGTTAAAACTACCATCAATCCATCATTTACAAGTGCTAAAGCACCTTAATTGTCATTCGATTCATCACTCTGAGAATCTTTCTATTTTTCACCATCAACCCCCCCAGGGTATTAACATTGATCATTTACACTAGCACTTATACCCTAGATCATTATAATAACTCTATAGTGATCAAATATAAATATTTTGGGCTACATTTACATTGTCTAAACCTTCATAGTCCAAAGTATCTTTACCAGTGACTATCTTCCTTGGATTAAGGGTTTCACTAGCTACAAACCTTACATATTCTATTTCCATAGTTTGATCTGGTGTTTTAGCTTTAGGTATTTCCTTCAAGGTTAGATCTGTGTCTCCCCTTTTGTCATTTGATTTCCAAGTGGCATAAAGCGAAGGGTGTCCTAACTGGCGTGACAACCGATCCATATCTGTGGTTTGGGATACTTGTAGAGCACCTCTTTAGTTGCTTGTCTCCTCTACCGTCCTAAATAGGATACCGAAACTACAAGTTGTGTGATAACAAGACTTTTTGCATTGTTCATAATTTAAATCTGTTCTATAGAAGAGACTGACAATAAAGTTCCATGGATTCAAGAAATCACAAGGAAAGTAAGAGAGATAAATCAAATTCATCAACAAACCCGCTAATCTCATGCAATATTTCTAAAATACTGCAGATTGGAGTTGTTGAAAGTTGTTGAGACAAGATATGCATCAAACTTCATCATGTTGTGCTACCTTGTTGAGGTCATTACTCTCTATGGTGTTGAGGAAACTTTGGGCTAAGTGGACATAGGAACATTTAGAGCAAGGAACTATGGTGCACAAGATTGTGTGTTGATGAGGATTGCTGGAGCAAGATAGATTTCTTACTCAAGTTAACATCCCTTGCATTCAAGCTTCTCTAAAGTGTCCACATAAACAATACATAATGGTAAAGGTTTATAATGGCATGGATACCATGGCTGAGAAAACTATGGAAATCATTTCTTAAAAGTCTCCTAAGGTTTTATTAGATGATGCTCATTTTTCTAATTTAGTGAAGAAAATCATTGTTGAGAGGGGGAACCAATTTAACACTACAGCAACACACTTTAGCACATGCCTTGAACCCAAGAGTTTAAGACAACAACCTTATTTCTCGAAGAAATGGGAACATGATATCACCACACAAGGATGAGGAGGCAGCAAATGGAATGAAAATAACCCTTATGAGAATATTTCTAACTCATCTACACAAGGAGCTGAAGGAATATTTTGCTAGTTTGGATGCTTATTCAAACATATCAACTTTGGATAAGAGCAACACCACAAGTCTAATTAGATGGTGCATTTCTCATGGAACAGATGTTGTGGATTTGCAAACCCTTTCCATTGATGTTTTTTCACAAGTGCCAATCTCTTCATCCACAAAAAGGAATTAAGGCACCTATGATTTTATTCATTCAAAGGAGTGCAACATATTGGGTTTGTAGAAGGCCAAGGATCTACTTTATGTGCATTCTAACCTTTTCCTTTCATCTCGCGGGGGTCTAAAATATAGCTATGGGCCTTCTAAAGATTTGGATGCGGATCCAAAATCCTCTATCTTGGACATCTCTCTACAATGAATCTTGAGGAACTTGGAAGTGGAATTGGAAATACTTCCACTTCACATTCCATCATTGAACATGCATCTTGTTCTATTTATTAATGTTGAAAACCTAACACTATCGAATTATGGCTCCACAAAATAACTTTGTAAATAATTTATAAATAGTTGAAGAGGATGAATAGTCTCCTAAAGAATCCAAAGAGCTTGTTGGAAGGTGAAGTCCAAATATATATCCGTATAAATAAATGACTTACGATCATGAATAAAGTATCTGGGAGTTATCCTCTAACAGTGGTATCAAAACACCTACCCATAACTCCTGCTTTATAGTTTGACATTTTCTACTATTTAGTCTACGTACTCAATCTTCATTCTGCATATTTAGTCCTAACATTCTTAGCCTTTCAGAGGTGTTGGCTTTTGTTTCCTTTCCCTCTGTAGTTCTCTTAGTGGAAGTTACAATAGACTGCCTCTCCTTCATGTGTAAACGCTCCCTCTCTTGACTGTTCTTTCTCCATCATAATTCATGGGTGGCTGCGCTTTTGGAGACTTGCGTGCATTGCCTAGACTCTCCTGTCACAAGAACACCTGTGTTTCATCTTTGAATACCACCTGTGTTTCACATTTTTGAAACCCTAATTTCTCCATCGAGCCTTCTCTCTAAATTGGAGCAATGGTGTAACTCTGAACTGATGTATGACCTGTGTGGACCAGACCTTCGTGTGAACTCTTAGATCTTAGCTCTTAGCTCTTGCGTGAACTCTTTTCCTCTCCCTCCACTAGTTGGTTGTTAGTGAGTGCTAAAATGGAGTTGCATTGAATACCGAAGATGCATTCAAGGTTCATGCACAAACCTTGTGAAGGACATTGGTCTGTTGCTAAAATAGTTCTAAGATATTTAAAGGGGACTAAAGACATTGGGCTCAAGTACTCTAAGGTGGATGAATTCAAACTTATTGGGTACTCTGATTTAGAATTTGATGGTAGAAAAGAGATACGAGTGTACTTTTGGATACTCAATGAGTCTTGCGTCAACAACTGTCTCCTGGAGATCACACAAACAATTAGTTCCAGTAGATTCGACAACAAAGGAAGAATATGTGGTTGCTTCAAAAACAACGAAAGAGATTGTGTGACTCAAGAAGATACTCAAAGATTTGCAGGAGAAAAAGATAACTCTACTCCCTTATTGATCAACAACACTTCTGGAATCAAGTTGGCCAAGAATCCCAGATTCCATGATCGAACAAAGCACATCAACACAAAGTACCATTTGATTCGACATCATGTAGAGGCCAAGACAATCCATCTATGAATTGTTCCACGAACAAGCAAATTGCATACATCTTCACAAAAGCGCTTGGACGACAATAGTTTGAAAGGTTTAAAAACACGCTTGGACTTACAAACACCCCTTCGAATTAAGGGGGTGGGATCTTGGAAACCTAATCCTATGGGATTATGGTTCCACAAAATTACTTGGTAAATAATTTGTAAATAGTTGAAGAAGGAGAATAGTCTCCTAAGGAATCCAGAGAGCATGTTGAAATGTGAAGTCCAAAAATATATCCATTGTATAAATCATTGTTGCAAACATCAGTGCGACAAAAAAATTGGCAAGGTCCAGAAAACATGGTTTCGAAATATCTCAGTAACACATCAGCAAACATCGGCAATAAATCAACAAGATTATAAATACAAATATCACCTTTAGAAAAAATAGGGAAAAAACCGACAACATCTCTAGATAAATCGGGAAAGAAATCGACAATATCTTAGGAAAAATCGGCTAAGAAAAAATCGGCCCTAAGAATGTCAATGGAGTTTGATTTTCTCTAACAAAAGGATATGCTACACTATGGTATCCTCTAAAAGAAGAAGAAGATAGATTTTGATGTCCTATGCCAGAGATACGATTATGTCCGATCCAACTTCTTGTGTCCTTGACTGTGTCTATGTCCATGAAGGTGCTAATGCACTCCAGTGTCAATAGTTGCCTCCTGTAAAGGTGTCTTCTTTGGAACATCCTCTTCTACCTATTCCTCTCCCAAAAACTCCTCCTACAACTCCTTATATAACCAATCAAATCCGAGTCCATGTCAAGCCTCTCAGTCTCCACCCTCCATGCAACAGTGGTGTCAATTCCATCCAACAAAATAGTATCCATGTGAGGTTTTTTCTCAAGGGTGATGAGGCATGAAATTATAAATTTAAAATTTAAAATAAATTCAAATTTTAATAGAAATTTTTTAACTTGTTTCATTTCTTGGTGTGTACTTTCTCAAACACACTAATTGTACTCACGTCCTAACAAGATACATGTTTGGCTAACAACTCGAATGGAAAGCATTTGTAAATTGGGTACTCTTAATCCATAGCTTGTCAAGATGCGAGTACAATTGGATTGTAGTCTTGTCTCCATCAACCAAATAACAAACCTTTACCAAAGGTTCATTGATGGCACACACTTCCTCCACACCTCCCAAAAAAAATTCCTATTATGACACTAGTGTCCATATGGAATGCCCCTCCAATTTAGTGCTAAATGACAATGCATGCCACTCATCTAAAAGGAGCATTCTCTTGACCTCCCACATACAAGCCAGGAAAGACCAAAGTGATATGAACCTTGTAGCAAAATATGTCATTGCCGAAGGACCAACTCCCTCTTATTTTTTTATTGTCTCATCGAGCTAAGCACAAATGTATGATTATATATAATTTTTTTGAGGTTGTTACCGGTTCAACATTATCTTTGATATAAACAAATTTTCCCATATCCTCTTAAATCAAATCAATGCAATGTGAGGCACTAGGAGTCTAAAGTAAGGTCAGATACCTTAACATAAGAAACTTGCCAACAACCACATAATTAGCATTTTTATTCAATACGACTTCGAGTAAATCCCATAGGACCTTATATCCCAATCAACAATAGCAACAACATCAAACATAGGCTAGTAGAAAGGTTTGTTCTTGGAAATGTCAAAAAGAATGTCACTACATAAAAAACACCTACCCACAAGCTTGTCTACTTCTTGCTTCTTTGTTTCAACCATTGACCTAATAGAAGGTTGTGCACCGGCTGTGTTTTTTGCAACAAATAAAGTTGAGGCCATTGAGGGCATTATGGAAATGGAAAGTGCGATTGAGGTAAACCTCACTTCTCGTTCTTGCAACGTTAGTTCTCACTAATGCCCTCAAATCTCTCCTTCTATACATATCCTAAAGTGATTTATTGGCAATGTGAATAATTTATGGGGTTTCTTCTTCACAAATTCCCACTTCATGCCCTAGAATTTCTCGTGTTTGGATTAGGGGAGAAATCCTACTAAGTTTCAATGGACTACCTTTTGGCTCTTATGGATAGTTGATGCTAGCACTATGACGAGGAAATCTTGCTAATGCTATGGTGTATTTTTAGATAAAAAATGGCCTCTTGTTTGGGATGATTTGCAAGTGAGCTCTTTACTTTGCAAGGTTAAATATATTTGATTTATGGTTGAATATGTGGTGTGTTTTCACCTATTGGTTGTATTCCTTAGGATTGATTCTATGCTTGATGAATATTATGCCCAAGTTGGTGATGAAGATACCACAGGTTATTCCCTTATGGATCCTAGGATAAATTTAACCTTTCTTGGATATGGCAGGAATTGGCTCTCAAATCCTAGCTATCATTGGATGTTAGTAAACTCTCCATTGCTATCCTTAAATGACCTCATTTGCCTAATTAATAAAACACTAGTTTCCAATCCCTTCATCACCGTTATCTTTTACTTTAATAAAAAAAAATTGTTTTGCTAGGGCTACTCTCCTTTTGCTTCATTGATCAACTCAAATAATCCTATTTAGGCACTCCTCCCTTGAGCTAGAAGAGGGTTAGTGAGGTGACAATGACCTCCATCTTGTTTATCCATAAGCCATTATTGATATTAAGGCTTTAATATCAAGATATTGGTTTGTGTGATAACCAGCCTAGATCCAATCCTAGGCTCTATCAAGCGCCGAGTGGAATCAAATCATGCTTTTAACATGCTTTTAAAAAAATGTCGACGTTGCACATGGTTTTAAAACAATGTGTAAGGCCCTCCTAAACCATGTACAATAAAACCATGGATTGTTTAGGAGGCCTTGCACATGGTCTTAAAACCATGTGCAACGTCGACATTCTTTTGCGGATAATTTAATTTTTTATTTTTTATTATTTTGTTAGGTAGGAACATTACAACATCGCCCCCATACTGGGTTGTTTTTTTGCCGACAATTATTTTGGCTAATAATTAAAATTTTTATTTTTTATTATTTTGTTAGGTAGAAACGTTACAACATCTCCACAATACTGGGTTGTAAAGCACCTCTCGGCGCAACAAAAATCAATCCCTAATCCACAATAAATTGGTGATAGTAAAGATGGAAACACAATGATTCTAGTTCTTTGCTCCAAAAGAAATGCTAAAAACTTCTTCTACTTTCCAAACCCCTCAAACTGATTGTCAAATAAAGAAAAAAAATCAAAAAACACAATTAGTTGTGCCAAAATTATTGGCTGAAAGTTTACAATGCAATGTCAGTAATATATCGCCAATATTTGCAACGAATTTTCTTTTGACAATTTAAAGTTTTTTTATAAATATATAAATATTTTTTTAATTAATTATATTTAACAATTAAATAATTAAGTTTATAATTATAATTATAATTTAATTTAAAGTTACAATCTATCTAGACGGCAAACTGACATTTTCTAATGTATAACTTTTACTAAATAAATTATAATTAACAAATGGACGTCATGTACCTGAAGTAAAAGATAAAAAGCAGCTGAAACTCCAAAGCACTTGTATACTTCATGTATGCTATATGGAATGCATCTTTTAGTATTCAGCAACTCCATTATAGGTAGGCATGCATCATGGACAATTTTCCATGCATCGCCACGTTGTTTTACTTTGCGGCTATCTATTGTTGCTTCAATAGTGATTTCACCTTCCACTGTTTGGATCGTGCTTATTTGTAAAGGAACCCATGATGCCGAATTAACATGGCTCCATGAGATACTTATTGATTCGATGCGATCATCACCTGCAAATTTTGATTGTCTTAAAAAAAATATAAATGCGGTACTAGAAGAAAGTAGTCATCCAATAAGATAAAATGTACAGCGTGATCATGAATAAGTGAAAGGAACTTCTAGTCGAGAGAGATTTTTACTCATGAAATATATCTGCAACTATCCATATGTATATTTATGTAAGTTTATAAATTTTTAATATCTGCAACTATCTTTAGGTTCACAAATATTGAAGGGCATGCATGCATATGATAACGATTACAACTTATTTTTTATTTATTATTTATGATGAAAAAATAAGAGGCTATATAACATAAAGGAAATACAAAACAAATCATAATAGCATAATTTAGTCATATAAATATTTCATGTATAAAATTAAATTTTGTAAATCAATTTAAAAAAGCTTTCAATTAAAAACTATGTTAAAAAAACCATTCAATTGAACATCAAGTTAAAAAATAATTTAAACTTTAATTAATTAAACAAGTTACAAAATAGAAATACCATTTAATTTCATACTTCCTTGTTAAAATAATTATTAACTAATTGCTGTTTCTCACACTCACCATATTAACTTCCTTGTTAAAATAATTATTAACTAATTGCTAACTTCTTTGTTAAAATAATTATTAACTAATTGCTGTTTCTCACACTCACCATATTAAAAGTTGATGAGATTTTTTATATATATTTTTATATATATGTTTGATTCTAGTATAAAATATTTATATACATTTATGGTATATTTGTGAATATTTTATTAAAAATATTATATATAAATAGTCTACTTCTGTATTTTCTTTGTATTAAATTTTTTATTTACACATTTTTTTTTATATCAAATTGTATTCATATCTATATTTGTATTTATATCTGAATTTATATTCAAATTGTACTACTCTACAACAAACCAACTGCAAAAAAGTGTTTGCCTTTATAATGACTTGCACACATATCATACTTTTCCAAGGGTTATACGGGTTATACGTAGATGAAAATGCCCTCGGAGACTTTCAAAAAATTCTCATGGCCATATACCCAAGCCACAAAAATTAAGGGTTTATCCTCATCTCAAAGTACCATATGGGTTGATTATTATTATCAATATACGCTCAAAATGCAAACAACGCATTGACAATGTCAATACTATCACCTACTTGACTTGTAGAATCTTGGCTGACTTTGATGCCATTTATAGCTAGGCTTGTATAGTTTTTAAAACTTATGTATCCATCAACAGAGTCGATTACCTTATAATAATTAACGTGAAAAATATACAAATATACTGCCGTATGAGATATGAATATAAGTTATAATCTTTGGCTTAGACGCCAACAAAATCTTAAATTTGTTCTTGGATTCCAATGGACAACTGAATTTAGCCATCAATATCATCCGAAATCAGCATGAAGTAAATTATACAAATTAAGTTTATAAATTGATTTTATAAAAAGTGTAAAATTATATCATGGAGCACAACTGATGAAATTTGGCAAATTTGTTTTCTATCCGCAAGTGGAAATATTTTGAGATTGATTTAAACTAACCCTATGTTGCAATCCATTAAGTATAAAAAACATGAGAAATTTCCCTTAGTTATCATCGGATACAACTTCTAATGCAATAAAATTGAAAGAGTCCTAACATTAAAGGATGTATGATTTGTACAGTAACGATCTGAATCTAGAAAATTACTATGAGAATCAGAATCGGCAGAAATGAACACTTAAAGGTAGAATTATAACTATCAAGAAGAATTCCTAACCTTTTCATTCTTTCTTTTCACAAGATCAAAGATGCTATTACTTCAGCTCCAGTTTTGGTAAGTCTTTATTCCTCCAAGAACTTCTTAATTTTCTTATTTTCATGAGAAGATATCATTGCTGGAGTGTTGCTTCGGAAAAATTAATAGAATATGGAGCAGATTGTTGCCTTTATGAGCAAGGCCCTCAGGGGTTCTGAGTTGAAGTACATAATAATGGAGAATCAAGCATACAGTCTGGTTCAATCGCTAAAGCATTTCAGGACTTACATGGGATATTCACGAATAAATGCGTATGTGCCTAAGGCTGATTATTTTGTCATCCCCTAGTTATTCTTGCTCATTTTTTAAATTATTTTATAGTTTTGTTTGGATTCCTTTTATAGTTTTGTTTGGATTCCTTGATGATACTCGGAATGTTGGGAACCGAGACGTTTATAAACTCCAAACACAATGTAAATATAGAAACTATCACATAGGGTTATCTTGGCTCAACAAGATTACAAGATTACCTTGTATTAGACGAAAGTGGGTATTAAGCATCAAGGACTATGTTTTTTAAAATCAAATCCAGAAAGATTATAGGAGCATAGGGGTTAACAAAAAAATACAAACCAAATGAAATGAGAAAAACATTGGAGATTGATGGTAATGAAATGAAATTGGTACTTCTATCTGATTTGAAGCAACATTTGTTGTTTTTAAACATTGTTTATTATCTGAGAAATATGTCATGTCCAGAAAGGTCACTCAAATTAAAGGCTTCAAAGTATTGTTTGATCAAGTATGGTATTGATTGGAGAAACATTGAAAGGTTAGCGTTGAAGTGTGTTGATGAAGACAAATTGAAGAAACCCATGACAAAATTTTATGTAGATAGGGTATTGTGGTAGACACTATGTTGCTTGGACCACCGCGCATGAAATATTAAGCCTAGTATATTATTGGACGACTTTGTTTTTCAATGTTCAAAAGTTTGATCATTCATGTCAGCCATGTCAACTATTTGTAAGGAGGCAACACTTAGCAGATTTAACCTTACAACCTATAGTAGTGGAAGTGCCATTTTAATAGTGAGATTTGAATTTCAATGGAGAATTTAAAGATAATGATAATAATGGTTTCAAATGGATTGTGATAGATAAGGACTACTTTACAAGGTGGGTTGAGGCTACGCCTATATGAAAATCTATGGACAAAGTCGTGATTGAATTTCTTGAAGATAAAATAATCACTAGATTCCATGTCCCGACTAAAATTATTACAGATAATGCCAAGGCATTTAGTTCAATGGAGCTATCCAACTTTTGTTATAGGTATGGGATTAGCTTGTCTCATTCATCCAACTATTACCCGCAAGGAAATTGCTTGGAAAAATCAACCAACAAAACTCTTAACGCCATTATCAAAATGACAATAAGAGATAACCTAAATCACCTGACAGGAAGGTCACAAAAATACAGTATCTAACACAAGACACAACGATCCCATAAATAGGTCCCAAGATGCAATTTTTTTACAAATAATAACATTTGCAAAACATTTTAAATCCCTTCAAATCTTGATTTTACCCTTTACCTGCACAACAAGAGACTGTGACAGCGCTTTCCCTACAACTTAAAATGAGAAAATAAATTGAAAAAATGTTTTCAGAGTGGGACACATGTGCCTGTTTGGCTCATGTCGAAGATGTGTCCTAGTATATCCATGTCTGACATGAGATACAGACACAAATCCCCTGAAGGACATTTCTTGTTTCATAGGAGAAAATAAAAAATCATGGAATAACAAGATAAATTATGCATTGTGGCTGATTGCATCATGAAGAAAAAGGATACCGTAAAGAGCCAACTTGAGATGGTATATGGAATGGAAGTTACACTACATATACATCCTAAAATCTAGTATACCAACTTTTGCAACTTTTCTCCACACATCAAGACGTTCAAGCAAGAATTAACTAGTTAATTGAGCTTGATGAAAACAAGAGAAAAGTCTGGGATCACCTAGTTGGAAGTCAGAAAAGAGTCAAAGATCCAATCGCGACAGAAAAGTCTGGGATCACCTAGTTGGAAGTCAGAAAAATGTCAAAGATCCAATCGCAGAATTTATCATGAAATCTTTCAAAAAGGTGATCTTTGTTCTCATGCGGGACAAAAGGAATGAGAAAAAAACGAAAACATGGAAAGTTTGAAAAAATGTGGTTGAATCCTTATAAGATTAAAGAGAACACGAGATCGAATTCTTTCTAGCTCGGTTCTTTGATGGTGAAAGGAAATGGGAGGATTCTCAAATTATACTTTGTTGACTGTATCTAATGCTTAAAAGTAGAACAAACTAGGAAACAAGTTCTACAAAACAATAGATTAATCATTAGTTTTCATTTCTTTTCATGGTTAACATGTTGGCTCCTTTGTGCTATAGTTGTTTTCGACATCATATTTATTGTGCATGTACTTTTTCATTTGCTTCAGCATCATCTATATTGGCTGTTGGTTGATGTTATCACATATATGGTAGCCGGGCTACCATATTCTATTTTTTTAGATACAGTACATTTTTCAGCCAGATCTCTTACATATGAGATGCTGAGATGAGCAGTTTTGATGGATCATTATTTTATCTGTGGACTATTGTACTCTCCCATGTCAGGACGGAGTCTCACGACACTCAGATTTGAGGACTGATGTAACCATTTAGTCATTTACAGATGCCCAGATTTATATCAGTGCTCTCTCATTGGATAGATGATGGTTTAGATGGATTATATGCATGATTATGGCTCAGCTTTTATTATATTGTGTTATGGTTATCATCGATCATAATTATATAGACTTGGATGTATTTGTATTATGTATTGATGTCCCTACTTAGACTTGGAAGTTCTTGATCTATACTCATTGGTTTTACCCTCCTTAGAGAGAATAGAGGTAGTCATTCCCACCATTGTTTTGGCTTGCTAGTGTTGGCTTCATCTTTCACTGTCTCCACCCATCCATTACCTTCCAGTTTTGTTTTAACCCGACTTACTACTTGACTTGTGGCATGGAGGACCTTTCCCCGCTAGAACCTTTGTTCACTGGAGCGTCACCTAGGGACCAATATGATATCACGTCCGTTCATATTGGCGGGGTTAAAATTAAAAAATTAAAAATCAATATATTGGGGGTATATTAGGGGTAACTAGGGTTTTTTTTTTACTATTTAAATATCCAATATGTTGGGGTATGTTTTATTCAACATTTTTGCCTGCACCGTTCACCAGTCCTCAAGCCTTGCCTGCTAGGTGCCTGCGAGATCCTTTGCTTGTGGTCTGAGTGCACCTGCACCAAGCCGAGGTGCCTGCGAGCTGGGTTTGCTTGTGGTCAAGGGCGTGTTGCTCCTTGGTTTTTCTGTGGGTTTTCTCCACGTTTTCTCCATCGTGTGGCTGGATAAGAGGGCGTTTTTTCAAATCGGAGCAGTGGTAGCAGTGTTTTCTAAAAAACGAGGGCGTGTTGCTTCTTGGGTTTTCTCCACGTTTTCTCCATCGTGTGGCTGGATAACAGGGCGTTTTTTCAAATCAGAGCAGCGGTAGCAGTGTTTTCTGGAAAACGAGGGCGTTTTACTCCTTGGGTTTTCTGTGGGTTTTCTCCACGTTTTCTCCATCGTGTTTGCTGGATAATAGGGCGTTTTTTCCAGCAGCATTGCAGTGGCAGCAGTGTTTTCTGGAAAACGAGGGCGTTTATTCACCGTTTTGTGGTCGTGGGTTTGTGGTGGGTTTCTCTGGTGCTGGAGGAGGCACATTGGGTTCCTCAGATAATCCTTATATTCACTTTCTTCCATTGTGCTTTGGTTGTTTGTTTCTCTAGCTTTTTGTAGTGAATGCCTTATTTTGTTCTTACTGCCTTTTTTCCCTTAGATAATCATTTTTGGCTGCAAGCAAGTATGATTGTTAAATGTCATTCAGGCAGTTTTTACTACATATTCCTTTGATTTGTCTTCAGAATGAGGACCATCCTATTCACTCTTTTACTCTCATCCCCTTCTTATGTTTGCAAGATTTCA
>LPNX011137119.1:36631-56272 GCA_001517045.1 Pseudotsuga menziesii
TTAAGTGAGTGAGCAAGTTTGACATGCTCCTATTTGTGTATGTTGTTTTAGCAACTGTTGTGAGAAGCTGAGTGAAGGGATTCTTCAGGCTATGTGAAGCCATGGGAGCTGAACCATGAAAGTATGAGAGTCACGAGAACATATAAATTAGTGAACATGAGAATGGAACTTTGTTGAAAACGAGTGAGGTGAGATCTGTATATGGAATCTGCTTGAATGATGTTCAGTTTGCATAAGAACTAAGTTTTGAAGAACAATTATGTAGGATTGAGATGCTTGTTAGGTTGTGAGGATTGTTGGCCTTTGTAAGAGAGAACTTGAATGCACGCAGTGAAGTTTTTACGAGGGTAGAGCTGTGGCAGTTTTGACAGCATTTTGAATGAATCTTTTTGGGTGTGTTATTCTTTCCTAAAAAATTGCAGTTGTTCTCTACTTGTGGAGTTTATGAGCCCTTGGAATATTGAAAGTTGTCTTAAAATTACTTGCAAAGTGAGGAAGCTTTGGTTCAACTGTGAAAGAAGTAGAGCTAGGCTCTCCACTTAAGATTGTCTCTCTATGTAATATAAATGTTCAACTAATGCTAGTCAAAGTACTAAGAAATCTATGAGAGTATTATGTATACAAACTAGATTTTTAAAGCTATTTTGAGAAAATTTGTTGAAGTTCTAAAACAAAGGAGCACTAAAATATGCGTGATTGTCGATGAAAGCATTTAAAAGTCTACTACAACTGAAAAGGCCTCTCAGCCTCTGGAGTTGGATATATATCCAGTGTCCACATCTTGAAGCAGTTACACACTACTGTTTGAGATTGGTACAAATAAACCCTCTCTTATTTGTTTTGACATCATGTGATACATTTTAATTCCTAATAAAGTGATTTGCCTAAGGGCGCCTATCAAGTGTCGCCCTTTCTTGTGTTTAGTTTTTTTTTTCCCTTAGGTAGAAATATAAAGGGGTATTAAAAATGTAAATGAAAAAATGGATACATGCAATATATAGGGAAAATAGGGGTTTTTTAAAATCGGCAAGGCATATTGGGAGGGGGTTAAAAAAATGATTTTGGGCAATATTTTTTGAAAATAGGGGTATTGTTTCATATGCCACGAACGAACGTGCTATGGCATGGTTTCACTAAGTGAAGACCCCGTTCCTTTGTTGGACAAGCCTCCCCATTTATATTGTGTCCCGGCTCTGAGTTGGTGACAGAACTCACCTTTGGTGAGTTGGATTGCATGTCTAAATCATTCTGGTCGGTTGTCGCAATGTTTGGCACAGTGCAGAACTCTCCCTGGTCACTTGAGATGTTGTTGGATAAAACTGAAAGCTCATGTACTACTTGTATTGGAAAAGTTATATATGCGCCCATGGAAAATAAAAATGCTAAACTGTGTTTCTTAACATATGAGAAAAAGGGCAAGAGCAATGAAATGCTAAAAATACCCCTTGAAGGGTATAAGAAAAGGTCCAAAAAAGCAATGGTTAAATATTTGCTATATCCAAATATTGCTGACCATATAAATTTGAATATATCCCGGATGAAAGCTGCGATTAACTGTGCTTTTAAGCACTAGTGAAGTCCCAAAGGGTCATATAAGCCAAAAAGGCCATGGAAATAAAATTGATGGTCCTAATGAAACTGGATCAAACTTGATGTAGACATGATGCCTAAGTTGAATAAGCACTCTCCAAACAACTCAACCATTTGTAAGGCATCGCCATTCTTTGAGTTATTGTTTGTCCGACAGGTGGTTATAGTGAATATTTCCCTGCCATATCCAAAGTGTCATGATGTTAAGTAGGAAGTCATCCTTTGCCCTAGCCTTGTAAATTTCATCCTTCACCCTTCACTAGCAAATTGACTACAACTATGAAGTGAGTATAGTCCTGAAAGTCTAGTTTGAGTAATAATAAATAAAGCCCTATATATGTATTTGGTTGATGAACTGCCAGTGAAATGACTGCTACTTGTTGTGATTGTTGCTTAAATGATTTGTAGAGTATGTCTTAGCCTTATAGCACTTGCAGCAGATGGATGGTAGTCTGAGTTATATTATTGGTATCTGGTCATTTACAGGTGCTTATATTGTCTATTGGATGTTGTTGATGATCAGGCGGAGACCTAGAAAGGGTATGAGTATACACCCTAGATGGATTTGGACTCTCTGAGTCTAATGAGATAGTTTATTTTCAGTTCCGGGCACTTGTAGAGATGATCAGGCTCAAATTTACCTTTCTGATGCAGTTTTGCTTCACAGGATGATGTGTCTGAATAGGGAGATGTTTCATTTGGATCTCCTAGGGCATTGTATGGGCATAGGGGGTGCAGCCACTTGATTGTACCATAGTACCACCATCCCAGAGAGTTTGACGGGCTCAGTTTGACAATGCAAGCAACCTAGGAGGCTAGTTTGGCAGGTTCACATTTCCCGAGGCGGATTAAAAAATGATTAAATGGCTATTGAAGAAATCAATTTGGGATACTGAGTAAAGGAAATGACATGGGATGAGTCATGATGATGAGAGTGATGTCCTCCGCACCTTCTCCAGCAGTTGGAGCACCTGATTGGGACCACACCTACTTTTGGGGCATTTTTATATTTTTTTCTGGAGCTTTTGGGAGGCTCACGATTTCCTCAAGGAGGCACAAAGTCAAAACTTAAAATATTATATTATTTTATTGTGCCATGGGGCACCCAGAGGGAGTTAGATAACACTCCATGGACCCACCATGTGCTTCATTTATTACTTGTTGCGTGGGGTACCCTCTTTATGGGTGATCTAGTCCACTTTGGTAATTTATGGTTATATTGATCCATGTATTGTATGTTGAGCTCATCTCAACCATTGATTAGAACATTTTATCTTTTAAGCTTAGCCACTCGTTTTGAAAGTGGTTAGGATTTTGGTTCTCTCGTTTCTATTTAAAAAAGAGAGCTTCTCATTTGCAAGGGGTCTTTGGCTCTTGGATCTGATTAATAAAAAGATTTTTTGTGGATATTTTTTGGATCTGCTTTGCATCTGATGTTCTTCGATGGTGATTGGAAAGTCTTTTGCTTCCTAGCATTTGGAAAATTGTTATGAGATCTATATTTTTTGGGGGGGATCATTGTCTTGTCTACAGGAGGACAACTTCAGCTTGGGTGTTTTTGCAAGGGGACCTCAACTCGCTTGAATTGTCTTCGTTTTTTATCAAGGAGTTTTCATTAGTGTTGTGGTGACCTATGATTTCTTCTTACTATTTTTCTGCAGCATATAGCTTTTTCTCATGTCATAGTAAATCTGATATGGTTGACGTTTGTTGTGTAGGAGAGAGGGCGCATTGACTTCCTCGGGCAAATATTGGACATAGAACTCGTTTCAATCTTCTCAAATTGATCGGGATGGCGGGGATCATCATCATCAAGGCATCTACAAGCATTTCCACGTAAGATCTAATAGGTAAGTCTCTTCTCTTCAGATCTCAATCCATTGTACCTGCTTTTCTTCAATTTTTCTGAAAAAATCCTAAATAATAAAAATCCAAAAAATATTTAATCGAGGAACCGCTTGATCTTTGACCAAACCATTTCTGAGTTTTGCAGATCGAGCCTCCCCCTCACTGAATCATCCTCAACGTTGCCCTAATTGTGACTGGTTTTCCCTAGATATGACTTTCTGACTGCTCAAACCCCAGTGCCCCACTGAAAATGACTTTTTCCAGAGTTGACTTTTCCAGAAAATAATTACATGGGTTTGTTGATCAAGTTTTCCCCATCCCAAAACACCCCCAACACTGAGCTAGTTCCTGCCAGGTAGCCCTAGATCTGAAAAACTGACTTTCAGCCTCCTCGCCTCCCTCATCAGATTTTGACTTTTCTAAATCTGATTTTTCCTGAAATTTTTTGACTTGGGTTTGTAGATCAGGCCATCCTAATCTCATTTCCGCTCCAACGTTGAGCTGATAGTCTCCTGGTGGCTCTAGATCTGCAGATATGCCTCTCCAAACCCTAGCGCTAGCCCTCCTTCTGTTGATTTCCCTGTAACCTGAATCTTCCGGGCCAAATTCTTTTCTAGGTCCATAGATCAGTGCATATCCCAGGTGGGTTCACTTAAACATTGTGCTGATACTGACTCCATTACCCAAGACTGAATAGGCACTGATCTCCAAGCATAGCGCTAGCCACTCGTTGACCTCTTTCCCCCGAAATTTGACCGCTCCTTGACAACTCAGGTAACCTGGAATTTTCATATCTCTCATTGGGTCTATCTCTTTGGTACTAGACAGTCCCAACTCTGTCCTTACTCAACCTGTCTCAATTATGTTTTCCAAGACAGTGGTTATCTTCGTCAATTGCTAGTACCTCAACCCTAGATCTAGTATTTCCCCCCATAGGTCACTTTGGATCAACCCTCATATGACTGAAGCCCTCATCCAAAGCCCAAGTCCATTTACTACTATCATCCATAGATCTAGAGTTTCTTATTACCTTACATCTTACGTACCTCAAGCCATACTTGATCTGATCTGGTGTCTAGGTCTAATCCCTCCTGTCGGGAGTGGATCCAAGTCTCCCTCATTGTTGTATTGGACTTATAGACAACATAAAGTGAAGACTACCTTAATTGGCGTGACAACCATCCATTTGGGAGTCTAGGCAGTCTTGGTTCCACCTCCTTAGTTGCTTGCCCCTCTACCATCCATCCTGGATCCACCTCACACAGGCAACTACAAGGTTGGTGATAACAGTTGATATTTTCTCCCTACTGTATGTGAGTAATCTCTTTAATGATTGGGATTTATTGGGTGATTAATGATTATACATTTTGGAGTTTTTATTCACTCTCTTTCATTGTGTATATCCCCATATGGAACCAGTTGTTACAACATTTTACTGCATGATCATTGATTTCCATGATCACTATTCTCACTACGGAATTTGTTACCACACATACTAACATGTGAAATTAAAGCCCCAAATAACAATGCTAACCTATGAGCAGCTAAGAGGGACTACCAACTATCTCCTCTATAACTCCCTCTACACTTTAGGTTGGCTCTCCTCTAACTCAAGGGCGACATCCCTAGAAAATAGGATTACTAAAGCTAGACAATGAGGCACAAGGTGATATCGAGAAAGGTTTCCACTGCCTATAAATGGGAAGATTCTCCAATTATAATTTGTTGAAGTAATAGGATGCCTAAAAGTTAGAATAGACTAGGAAATAAATCCTAAAAAACAATAGATTAGTTTTTATTTTTTGTCATAGTTAACACGTTAGCTCCTTTGTGCTAGAGTTTTATATATCATATTCATTGTGCATGTACTTTTTCACGAGACTAATCTCTTTAGTGATTGATATCTATTGTGTGATTATAGGAATGTTCCACAGGGACGTGCCTCCCAAGGACGAGGGCTCTCCCCCTGTGCTTCCCATGCCACGAGGGCTGGGAGGCTCCATGGAAAACGTTTCCCAACGACCCCCTTTCTGCAAAACTTGGGGAAATGCGGGTCTAAGAGTTTCCTAGTTTGGGGGGCTCCCACACACACCCTCCTGAAAATGGGGGTCTCCCACAAGCCCTCACCCCTCTCGATTTTTTAATTTTTTTTACTTAAGAAAAAATGGTTCATCTTAAATTTTAGGCTTTTACACTAAATGGTCATTATAAATCGAATAGAAACAAATAAAAAGAAACAAACATCGATATGATATGTTCGGCTATAACGATTACATTTAAATTACACTAAACTCTTCGGAAACATAAGGATGCTAGTATGCAAATAGTGAGGGGATGAGGAATTTATATGTTTATATGTTGGGGTTCATATATTTATTACTCTTCTACTTTTTTATAATTTTAGAGACCAACCCCCCTATGTTAGAGACCCCGACACCCCTTGGCCCCCAGTCTCCCAAAATACCCCAAAATTTTGGGGTGTCTCTACACGTCCCCAATGTGTGTTTCCCTGATCCTATGCTCCCGCGTTCCGAAAACTTGGTGGAACAATGAATTATAGAATATGGAGTCCTTATCCACTCTCTTCCAGAATGCATATCACCATATGGAACCAGTTGTTACATCATTTTTTTACATGATTACCTATTTCCATGATCACTAATCTCGCTATGCAATCAGTTAGCACACAAACTAGCATGTGAAATTAAAGTCCCAAATAAAAATGATAGCCCATGATAAACTAAGAGGGACCAGCAATTGTCACCTCAATAACTCACTCTCTACACTTTACATTGGCTCTCCAACTCAAGGGGGCATCCCTAGGAAATAAGAATATTAAGGCTAACAATGAGGCCTAACATGATATGAGTATCTTTAGCAAAATGTTTTTGTATTTTGTACTATAAAAAAATAATGAGGATCATGAGACTAGTGCCAATCCGAAAAAGGGAAAATGGAATTAAGGGACCAATAAGCCATGGAATCCCATATAGAGTGCCTCCAAGGTGGATGCTCTCAATAACTAAGCTCCAGAAGGTGAAAAATTCCTTAACCAACTATGGGAAGAAGTGCAATAAAGGATTTCCCACCAAATCATCCCACCATTGTGACACCAATATGAAATCCAATTATCCTCCTAAGTGGAGCATTCCATACTAATAGGCTAGGAATGAGTCAAAGTGGCTCTCCAAAGTGAACGCTCCAACCATAAAGCATGAAAAAGTGTGTAAGCAACCTAAAAGGATTGGGCACTCCTCAAAATATAACATGGAAATGAAATAATCATCCTCCAAGAGTGGATGTTACCTCATTTTTTACTTCATCACAGGTCAAAAACTCAACACATATGCAAAGCTGCCCTCCACCAAATGATGTCCACATATCAACCAACTCATCAATCTATATGCAAGCCCTAAATCCATGAACTAACGAGACCACTCATTAATGATAGAAGCTTCCAATTTAAAAGCAAGGTGGATATGATATTTAACCACTCCATGAGGAAGGTGATGACCACCTCTATTAACCAATGGCATGCCTCCACACATGCCTAGATGAAGGAACAAATAGGGCATTCCATAAATAATGATAGATAGTAGTGTTAAGATATTGTTATCACCAACCTTGTAGTTGCCTGTGTGAAGTGGATTCAGGATGGATGGTAGAGGGGAAAGCAACTAAGGAGGTGGAACCAAGACTGCCTAGACTCCCAAATGGATGGTTGTCACGCCAATCAAGGCAGCCTTCACTTTATGTTATCTAAGTCCAAGACAACAACGAGGGAGACCCGAATCTACTCTCGACAGGAGAGATCAGACCTAGACACCAGAACAGATCAAATGTGGCTTTGAGGTACGTAAGGTGCAAGGTAAATGGAAACCCTAGCTCTAGGGTTTAGGTACTAGAAACTGATGGAGATGACCACTGTCTTGGGAAACGTAACTATGACAAGGTGAGCAAGAACAGAGTCGGGACTGTCTAGTACCAAGGAGACAGACTCAGTGAAAGATCGGTAACTTGAGCTATCAATGAATTGGCAAAGAGAATGGGAATAAGGTCAATTTAGGGCTAGCGCTAGAAATAGGATATCAGTGTCTTATGTGCATTGGGCAATGGAGTCATCATCAGCACAACGTTTCAATGAACCCACCTGGGAAATACCTTGATCTATGGACCCAGAAAAGGATTTGGCCCGGAAAATTCAAGTTACAGGAAAACCAGCTAAAGGAGGGCTAGCGCTAGGGCTTGGAGAGGCAGATCTGCAAAACTAGAGCCACCAGGAGACTATCAGCTCAACGTTGGAGGGGAAATGAGATCAGGATGGCCCGATCTACAAACCCAAGTCAGAAAATTGCAGGAAAAATCAGATCAGGAAAAGTCAAAATCTAATGAGGGGGGCTAAGAGGCTGAAAATCAATTTTTCAGATCTAGGGCAACCTGGCAGGAACTAGCTCAGCGTTGGGGGTGTTTTCGAGTGCTCAAGCCCTGATCTATTAGCCTAGCCTATCAAATTTCGGAAAAATTAAACTCCGAAAAAGTCCAGTTTTCAGTCAGGGCGCTAGGGTTGTTTTCAGTCTAAAACTCAGATCTAGGTCAAACTGCCATGAATCTGGACAGTGTTGAGGGTGATTTGGACTGTGTGGGACCCGATCTATCAGTCTATGAAGTCATAAATCAGAAAAAGTCAACCCTAGCAGGTCAAATTTTTCAGTGGGGGGTTATGCAATTTTCAGGCTAAAAATCAGATCTAGGTCAAACTAGCAAAAATTTGACCAGCGTTGCAGTAGACTCAGTGAAGGGGAGGCCTAGTCTATGAAACCCAGAAGTGGTTTGGCCAAATATCGGACGGTTCCCAGATTTAGTGCTTTTTAGGTTTTTTAGTATTTTAGGAGTTTTCAGAAAAATGGAAGGAAAAGTGGGCACAATGGATTCAGATCTGTTAAAGAGAAGAGAGTTACCTGTTGGATCGTACTTGGAAATGCTTGTAGAAGTATTAATAGTGATGATCTTTGCTATCCCGATCAATTTTGGAAGATCCAAGTGATTTCTATGACAGATGTAAGCTTCAAGCCACCAATGCGCTCCCTACCCTGCATGAGCAAATGTCAACAATATCAAATTTTCTAAGACAAGATAAAGAAACTAAATGTTATAGGAAAGTAAAAAAAGGTAATCATAGATCATGGTGGGTCTAATGAAAACCCTCTAATCCAAGACGAAGATAACCGAATGAGTTGAGGTCCCCCTGCAAAAACGCTCCAGCCAAAACGCCCTCCTGTAGACAAGACAATATCTCACATGAATTTCCACAATGCTAGGAAGCAAAAGACTATTCAATCACCATTTGAGAACATCAGATGCAAAGCAAATCCAGAAAATGTCCACAGAAAAATATTTATATTATTCAGATCCAAGAGCCAAAGACGCCTTACAAATGAGAAGCTCTCTCCTTTAAATAGAAATGAGAGAACCACAATCATAACCGAATCCTAACCACTTTCAAAACGAGTGGCTAAGATTAAAAGATAAAATGTTCTAATCAATGGTTGAGATGAGCTCAACATACAATACATGGATCAATATAACCATAAAGTACCAAAGTGGACTAAATCACCCATAAAAAGGGTACCCCACTCAACAAGAAATAAATGAAGCACATGATGGGTCCAAGGAGTGTTGGCTAGCTCCCTCTGGGTGTCCCCATGACACAATAAAATAATATAATATTTTGATTCTTTGACTTTGTGCCTCCTTGAGGAAATCGTAAGCCTCCCAAAAGCTCCAGAAAATAATATAAAAATACCCAAAAATAGATGTGGGCCCAATCAGGTGCTGCAACTGCTGGAGAAGGTGTGGAGGACATCACTCTCATCATTATGATTCATCCCATGTCATTTCCTTGCCTCAGTAGCCCAAATCAATTTCCTCAATAGCCATTTAATCATTTTCTAATCTGCCTCGGGAAACGTGAAACTGCCAAAAAAGCCTCTTAGGGTGTCTGCGTTGTCAAACTGAGCCCACCAAGCTCTCTGGGATGGGTGTACTATGGTACAAACAAGTGGTTGCACCCCATATGCCCCTACAACGCCCTAGGAGATCCAACTAAAACATCTCCCTGCTTGGACATATCAACCTGTGAAAAAAATCTGCATCAGAAAAGCAGAATGAGCCTAATCATATCTACAAGTGCCCGAAACTGAAAATAAACTTTCTCATTAGACTCAGAGAGTCCAAATCCATCTAGGGTGTATAGTCATACCCCTCTCAATACTCTGCCTGATCATCAACAACATCTAATAGACAATATAACCATCTATAAATGATCAGATACCAATAATATAACTCAGACTATCATCCATCTGCTGCAAGTGCTATAAGGCTAAGACTCATTTAAGCAACAATCACAACAAGTAGCAATCATTTCACTGGCGGTGTATCAACCAAATACATATATAGGGCTTTATTTATTATTATTCAGACTAGACTTTCAGGACTATACTCACTTCATAGTTGTAATCAATTTGCTAGTGAAGGGTGAAGGATGAAATTGACAAGGCTAAGGCAAAGGATGACTTCCTAGTTAACATCATGACACTTTGGATATGGAAAGAAAAAACTCACTAAAACCAATGTCGGACAAACAACAACACAAGGAATGGCAGTGCCTCACAAATGGTTGAGTTGTTTAGAGAGTGCTTATTCAACATAGGCATCATGACTACATCAAGCTTGATCCAGTTTCACTAGGATCATCAATTTTATTTCCATGGCCTTTTTGGCCTATATGACTCTTTAGGACTTCACCAGTGCTTAAAAGCACAGCTAATCGCAGCTTTCATCCGAGACATATTTATTTTATAAGGTCAGCAATATTTGGAATGACTACCTCTATTCTCCCTAGGGAGGGTAAAACCAATGAGTATAGATCAGAAACTTTAAAGTCAGAGTAAGGACATCAATACATAAATACAAATACATCCAAGTCCATATTATTATGACCGCCAGATCATGGCACTACATGTTAATACATGTCACAAAGATTAGCATAAGAGCAATGATAACCATAACACAATATAAAAAGCTGTGTCATAATCATGCATATAATCCATCTGAAACATCATCTGTCCAATGAGAAAGCATTGATATAAAACTGGGCATCAATAACTACTCTATAATGACTAAATGGCTACATCGGTCCTCAAATCTGAGTGTCCTGAGACTCAGTCCTGACATGGGAGAGTACAATAGTCCACAAATAAAATAATGATCCGTCAAAACTGCTCATCTCAGCATCTCATATGTAAGAGATCTAGCTGAAAAAATGTACTGTGCCTGAAAAATAGAATATGGTAGCCTGGCTACTATATATGTGATAACAGATATCATCCACATGCTTTTCTCCAATGAAATGTTAATCAATATTGTGATGACGTCAACCACATGTCTAGGAACAAAGGCGTTCCAAAGAATATCCATCATAAGCCATACATGTCATCAAATCATACCAAATAAGCTAAAGCACTCCATAGGAAATTAATGTTATCCCATTATACATGTTCTTGAGCTAGAGCGTTCTAAGGAAAAATCAACAGCCAAGCATCCCCAAATGCAAACAAATCCAAATCAACTAGAGAAATGTAGGGAAAATCAACAATATGCCATCCTCAAGTGTGAACCATAACCAATGAATAAGAGCACTTCACAAGAAAAGCCTCCAAATATTATCTTACCATGAAAACAAAACCTACATTTTCCAAATTAGTTGCTCCATCGAAACCCACCTTAAAAAACATATAAACAATACCATTCACAATCGCTTTAAAATAAATCTCCAATTGCAAAGCATTCTCATAACACTAGACATCTTATTTTGTTTTAATTACACCACATCAAAATCCAAACTTCGCCAACTCATTATTCAACCCAAATCATTAAAGAAGCCTTTGAAATCGAAAAACATCCTAATAAATTTAGCTACAGAGATGGATATAAACAGAAGCTAATATGGAGACAAGACTCTTCTTCAAACCAGGTACATACAATACATATTTCATCTTCATAGGATTTTTGGAATCCAAATTGTAGGAGGCGTCTCCTACCCCTTTTATGGGATACTCATAATCATCATTGAGTTTCACCTTATGAGGTGAAACCTTTTGGACCAAATTTGAGAGAGAACTCTTGGGATCGGCCATGTGCTTAGAAGCACCACTATCAACAGCCCATGTGTCACTTCCATGAGTGGCAGTCCCTGTAAGAGCTGATATCAACACATATTCTTTAGATGAATCTTTTTCCCTTGCTTTCTTTTGTACAGGTTCATCATCTTCTACGGCATGAGCATCGTGTCTTTTATTCTTTCCTTTCTTGATCTGATCTTTTATTTGAGGATAGTTTCTTGCAATGTATCACATCTTCTAGAAGTTATAGCCTTCTCAGTCTTCTGAACCTTTTGAAACTTCTTTGAAGGATGAACTCTTTTCTTACATTTTCTTCTCTTGCATGAGCTGCTAGTGCTTGATCTTCACCATCACCCAACTTTTCTTCTTTTACTACCAATCTAGCTTTTCCTTGTGTGCATTCTTCCCATAACCTACTAAACATTGTTAGCTTTCTTCTCGAATAGATTCCTTGAATGAATGATACTCAAACCTCGGGAGACCATTCAATGTAGTCATCACTAACTTTGCTTCTTTAATTATGTCTCCAATGGCCTCAAGTTGTTCTTTGATTTGGGATACTCTTGTGAAGTAGGATTGAACTGTTTCTAAGTTCTGCATCTTCACATTCTTGAGTCGTGTTCTCAATCATTAGAGGAAATTTCAACTCAAAATGGGCCTCTTAAGAAAAATAATAAAATAATATTTATTAATTTTGGAGGAAGAAAAAAAAACTACTTTTTTTGTTCGTATTTTCGACATATCTCCCTGTGATTTTCCTCAAATTTCGATCGAGAGAGCTCCCAAGAAGCGAATCAAATTCCGCATCCAACGAGTACCCACTCGGCATACTTTTGACAGACCCCTCTGCCCCAAAAACAAGAAATACCTGAGAAAACGTGATGATGATGTTTTTCCAGGTATTTTTTGTTTTTGGGGCAGCGAGGTCCGTCAAAAGTATGTCTAGTGGGTACTTGTTAGAAGCGGAATTTGATTTTGCTTCCAAGGAGCTATCTCGATCGAAATTTGAGTAAAAACACAAAGAGATATGTCGAAAATACGAACAAAAAAGTAGTTTTTTATGATACCTATCCACAAATTTATACTAAAAAATTGTTTAAGACCTATACGGTATTTCAAATTTAAAACAATTTCATTGGCTAACACATGATGACATGGAATTTGAATTAGTGTTAAAAGGCTCATTTTGAGTTGATATTCTTTCCTTCATACAATTTGGTCAAACCATCAAAAATTTGCTTTGGAGCCTTCAAAGCTGAGACATGAGGGATCAAGTGATCATTGAAAGAATCTGCAATGATTCTCTTTTCCCTAATCATGTTCTTCTTGTGCCTTGTCTTAACTTCAACTACAACCTCTTCTTCAACATACTTTTCCAAGTCATTTTCTTCTATAATGAGAAGCATCCTATACTTCCATGCTCTGAAGTTATCATCTCCTTCAAGCTTCTCCTCAAGCTTGGTGTTGTTTGTCATCTTACCAAATATGGTTCTGAAAACCCTAGCAAGAAGAGGGTCAAAGTTGAACTTCTTCGATGGAGAAACCGATCCATTGGAAAGATGCACCCTCCCAAGGCGAGTTGAGCAAGCCCTTTTTTCAGTGAAATATGTGGACAAAACATGCAAAAACTTGATGCCCTAGTTTCTTGATCCTATAGAGACTAGGTCAAAAATGAAAAAACTCGGATTTGAAATTTGTTTGGCCAAAAAAGTGTGCCCTCCCCCGGAAATTCGCAAGGTGCTACTTTGCAATGCAATCTGTGGAGAGAAATGTTCGAATTTGGAAGCCTTAACATAAGAAACTTGCCAACAACCACATAATTAGCATTTTTATTCATTACGACTTCAAGTATATCCAATAGGACCTTATATCCCAATCCAACAATAGCAACAACATCAAATATAGGCTAGTAGAAAGGTTTGTTCTTAGCAATGATGAAAGGAATGTCACTCCATAAAAACATCTACCCACAAGCTTGTCTACTTCTTGCTTCTTTATTTCAACCATTGACCTAATAGAAGGTTGTGCACCAGCTGTGTTTTTTGGAACAAATAAAGTTGAGGCCTTTGAGGGCATTATGGAAATGGAAAGTGCGATCGAGGTAAACCCCTCACTTCTCGTTCTTGCAACATCAGTTCTCACCTAATGCCCTCAAATCTCTCCTTCTATACATATCCTAAAGTGATTTATTGGCAATGTGAATAATTTATGGGGTTTCTTCTTCACAAATTACCACTTCATGCCATAGAATTTCTCATGTTTGGATTAGGAGAGAAATCCCACGAAGATTCAATGGAATATCTTTTGGCTCTTATAGATAGTTGATGCTAGCACTATGACAAGGAAATCTTGCTAATGCTATGGTGTATTTTTAGATAAAAAATGGCTTCTTGCTTGGGATGATTTGCACATGAGCTCTTTACTTTCCAAGGTTAAATATATTTGATTTATGGTGGAATATGTGGTGTGTTTTCACCTCTTGGTTGTATTCCTTAGGATTGATTCTATGCTTGATGAATATTATGCCCAAGTTGGTGATGAAGATCTACCACAAGTTATTCCCTTATTTAACCTTTCTTGGATATGGTAGGAATTGGCTCTCAAACCCCAGCGATCATTGGTGTTAGTAAACTCTCCATTGCAATCATTAAATGACCTCATTTGCCTAATTGATAAACATTAGAGGAAATTTCAACTCAAAATGGACCTCCGAAGAAAAATAATAAAATAATAGTTAAAATTTAAATAACAAAATAATATTTATTAATTTTGGAGGAAGAAAAGAAAAAAGCTATTTTTTTTGTTCGTATTTTCGACATATCTCCATGTGATTTTACTCAAATTTCGATCGGGAGAGCTCCATGCGAAATTAAATTCCGCATCCAACAAGTACTCACTCGGCATACTTTTGACGGACCCCACTACCCCAAGGAGCTCTCCCAATCGAAATTTGAGTAAAAACAAAGGGAGATATGTCAAAAATACGAACAAAAAAAGTAGTTTTTTATGATACCTATTCCCAAATTTATATTAAAAAATTGTTTAAGACCTATACAGTATTTCAAATTTAAAGTAATTTCATTGGCTAACACATGATGACATGGAATTTGAATTAGTGTTAAAATGCCCATTTTGAGTTGAAATTTTCTCTAATGGCACTAGTCTCCAATCCCTTCATCACCTTTATCTTTTACTTTAATAAAAAAAACCTTGTTTTGCTAGGGCTACTCTCCTTTCGCTTCATTGATCAACTCGAATAATCCTATTTAGGCACTCCTCCCTTGAGCTAGAAAAGAGATAGCCTAAAGAGAAGAAGAGGGTTAGTGAGGTGATAGTGGCCTTCATCTTGTTTATCCATAAGCCATTATTGATATTAAGGCTTTAATATCAAGATATTGGTTTGTGTGATAACCAGCCTAGATCCAATTCTAGGCTCTATTAAGCGTCGAGAGGGATCAAATCATGCTTTTAAAACCATGGGTTGTTTAGGAAGGCCTTGCACATGGTTTTAAAAAAATGTGCAAGGCCCTCCTAAACCATGTACAATAAAACCATGGATTGTTTAGGAGGCCTTGGACATGGTTTTAAAACCATGTGCAATGTCGACATTTTTTTGCGGATAATTAAATTTTTTATTTTTTATTATTTTGTTAGGTAGGAACATTACAACATCGCCCACATACTGGGTTGTTTTTTTGTCGACAGTTATTTTGGCTGATAATTAAAATTTTTATTTTCTATTATTTTGTTAGGTAAGAACGTTACAACATCTCCACAATACTAGGTTGTTGGGCGCCTCTCAACACAACAAAAATTGTATTTGTTGATAAATGATTTTATTGTTTCCCCTACTTTTTATCATGATTATATATTGCGAGAATAATTATTGCTCATTCGTTCCTTTTTTTTTAATATCTTTATTTTATTTGTTTGAATTTTATATATTTGATTAAAAAAATACAAATACTATTTATTAAATTTTAGAGAAAAAATTAGTATTATTATTTAGTAATTTTAAAATAAATTTTGATTTATTTTATTTTATTTAATAATGTTAAAATATTATATTTATATTTTAATTTTCAAATAAAATTATTACTTAATTAATACTTTTTGCATTGAGAATAGTCAGTTGGTTATGTTTTACATGTTAGTATGAGAGAGCTATTATAACGATGTAATGTAAGGTTGTATCATAACGTGATCAATAATAAAAAATAATTAGAAAATCAAGCCGACTCGTAAAATAAAATAAAAACTAAAACCAACATAGATCTATTTTAAGCCTAGTTTTATCAAAGCACCGAGAAAGAACAAAATTGTTGAGGTATAAATTCTTTTATCCAGAGGGATCAAATTTTGTACACATCAAAAAAAGAATTATACCTCGAGAAAGTGGATCTCCCTCAATACTTGATAGATCTGAGTTTAGGATGGATCTATGTTGGTTTAATTTTATTAATGGTTACTCTTCTTTTCTATTTTAAACTTATTATACATCTTTTTTTATAATGAGTTTTAAACTTATTACACATCTAACACTTCATTAAAAAAAATCTTCGACAATACTCAAATAATGTCAAATCAAATGAGTAGCAAACCATGAGATATTTACGCCATAGCAGATGTTAATTGTTATCAAAATCGAAAATGAATCAAAACTCCTAGTCAAGAATAACTTGAAACACGTTAGGACCACATAAAACTCTCAATTATGTCTAGCCTACTAGCGTGTAATCAAAGCATTATCCACAAATTGATGAAAAACTTAATTGGTTGTATCAAAGGCATAAAGGCTAAGACCAATCTCACAGGGTATTCACTTAGTGAAACTATGTCATAACATGTGCATTCATGGGACATTAAAGAATACCTATAATTTCACTAGATATTGATAAATACTTACCAAAATCATATTGTTGAACCTACCTCAACTTTTATTAGACGCCTTTTTTATAGTCTAATACCTAGAAACCTTAATACCCTACATCTCCCAATACCTACAATATATTACCTTTATTTTTCACAATTTAAAAACTTACTTTAAAAAAATAAAATAAAATAAAAATTAACGTAATAAAATAAAAAGATAAGCTAACATAACCATCAACAAAGAAAAGAATATTATTATATCAAAACAACCACTAAACTGAAATGTTGTTACATGAAGACTTCACGAAGATCATGCCCATCGCCACTTCGATCAAACACAGCAACAACTGAAACACAGCAACAACCAAAAGAAAGAAAAATGTGGTGTTATATCAAAACAACCACTAAAATGAAAAGTTGTTACATCGAAATTAACCACTAGACGAAGATCATGACCATCGCCTGAAACACCCCAAGAAATCAAGTTTGTCAACACATTAAGAGCAAAGAAAACTCCCAAGTATGCGTTATCTGAACCACAAATACATATTAAAAAACTTGATTGTATAGAGGGCAGGGAGATCAAAACCATTCCTCACTACGACGGAAAAACCGCAACAACCTTCCCTCGCCATGTAATCAGTTATCTCCATCGCTAAATTATTTTTTGTCAACCATTATAGTTTCTCGTCTTGCATTTATCGCAACAATTAAAGGACTTGAGTATTCTAAGCATGTAGCATCAAAGGGTTTAATATCATGGTTCATGCAGCAAACTGTTGATGGCCACTGTCATGACAACCAATTTTTGTCACGTTTTGTATTCTGTTTGAAGACACGATATCTCAAGTTATGGCCGTTAGCAGTACGGAATACTACTTCGTCGGTTTTCTATTGCATTTTCTTCACCTCAGACCTGTTGTTTCACCTCACCATAGCCCGATTCTGTCACAGGATATGAAACCACCATGTCTCAAAGATTGAATGAATGACACTGATGATATGGGAAATGGATTTGGGTATGCTCACGTTTAAATTATAGATGTACAATAGTACAGTGGAATGAGGTCATAGTATTTTGAAAACTAACGGCTTGCTAATATGTTTAGTTACATTTATAGTTGGTTGGTTGTTTTGTTACTGCAACTCTTATCTATCATTGTTGTTGGTTCCAGATGTTATATGCGCAAGAGGTGTCTACACTAGTTTTCCAAATGCATGAAATGCGGATTTTAGGGCCTGCGAGTTGTGCTTCTGTACAACAATTTGAGATATCCTAGCGTTCTCCAATCTATCATGGTGGTCTACTGGACAATGAATAGGGTTAGGCTTCTTTGTGCCTGGAGGATGAACGGGATTCTCTTTCCTAAACCAACAGGTTCGTGCCTGAATCAGTCTAAAACCCCACCAGTTCAAAGGAAACAATAGTGAGAACTCGCCAGTTTAGTTCGAACAGCTCGGTTCTAACCACACTACTGGATACATGCATTTTTCTACAAAGATATCTTGAAATATGTGTTGGGAAAGCGAGACTTTTGCAATGTCATAAATTCTACGTGGACTTGGTGGAAGGAGCCTCGATAATTCATAACATTATTCGTACCCATTCAAAAGCGCGCTTCAACACACTAACGACAAACGACAAGATAATCATCATGTGCCAATGTAAATATTATGAAGTGGGTGGAGCCACTAAGTTACTACCTGGTCTCGGTTGTTCTCTATAATTGTGAAGTATGGGTCAACATTACCTTTGTGCAATCAAATTGAGAAGATTAAAAAATGCGTGATTATAAAGAAGTTCAAAATTAAAAGTTCAGTCCCATATGATATTGTGCTTAGTGAAATGGGGGCTGTTTTCTTTGAAACAATTGTTACGGTGCGACTCATAAGATATCTAAAAAGAATTGAGCAAATGAAAGAAGGGAGATGGCCTAAGATCATCTTCAATGACATATTGTGTAAAAGAAAGAAGACTTGGATGCGGCAAAATATTAAATGGCTTAGTAAATGAGATATTTGTTTGAACATGTGCCCCACGAATAGTAAAGAGATAAAGACTTTTGTTATCGATAAGTTCCACAAGCAAACTTCAGATAAAGAGCTAGGAAGAAAGAAAAAAGTATTATATTGAAGAGTTTAACCCTACTTACAGTCATCATTAAAAAGCATATATAGGGGCCAATATACCTTGGAAAGACAATACTTATTCCACAATTAAGAACTTAATCCCATCAACTCTGTTGTGAGACCGAGCACTAGAAAAGGCCAAAATAAGATTGGGAAGAAAGAGTGTGTATTTTTTGCACCTCCAAAAAGTGGACATAAAAACATTTCATTTTAGAGTGTGAAGCCTTCAAGGACACTAGGGACAAGTATGCGAATATTTTGGCAGCTAGTTCTTGGGACAATTTATTCAGTGAGGGGATTGTAGAGAAATTGGGGACCCTCATCATCAAGTTGAGCAAGAAAAGGGTCGAAACGCAAAAATTAGTATGTTAGGTGGTCTATCCCATAGGCTATTTTTAAACTCGCGAACATTAAAATATGTTTTTCTTCTTCTTCCACTAGATATGAAATGCAGGAGGTAATTAATGAGTATACAAAATGGTGTTTATTTATTTCGGTCATTCAAGTGAAGTTCGTTTGGATGGAATTATTTTTCAAATTTTAATAATTTGGGTAATTTTTAAATGGATTAAGTCAATTTTATGATCATGATTCTCAATAATCAAGTGGAATTATAACTTTTGTTAAAATATCTACTAAATTTAAGGAAAATTAAAAAAAAAATGAATTTGTTCCAATACAATAAGCATATCTTCCAAAGCTACAAAATATCAATAGTCACTCTTAGCAAGAAAGGTGTTCTTTTGACACAATCTTCAATGTTGTTTCTGCTGACTTTGTACTTGACCATTTAACTATTGAACTTCAACGAATCTATCCATCACTAGAAGTTTTGTATGAGCAATCCCTTAGTTATATCATGCATCCAAATCTAAGCATAACATCTCACTAATGGGTGTAGCCTAATCGTCCTTTCGTACCTTATCAATCTCGGCGTCCTTTTCGAACCTTATGTCATTCCGTAACTTCTCCTAGCTCACACATAATCTAGTCAACTAGTCCGTGAATGATTACCCGTTGC
>LPNX011137119.1:56343-69151 GCA_001517045.1 Pseudotsuga menziesii
TGCCTCTGGAATCACCTATATAACTCATCACTCTCTCTCGTGAGGGAAATCCATCTGGACTACTCCAAGCCTATCCCTAGAGTACTCAAACTTTATCCTTGACAGCGGCTTGGTTAACACATCGACAATCTTCAATGTTGTTTCTGCTGACTTTGTACTTGACCATTTAACTATTGAACTTCAACGAATCTATCCATCACTAGAAGTTTTGTATGAGCAATCCCTTAGTTATATCATGCATCCAAATCTAAGCATAACATCTCACTAATGGGTGTAGCCTAATCGTCCTTTCATACCTTATCAATCTCGGCGTCCTTTTCGAACCTTATGTCATTCCGTAACTTCTCCTAGCTCACACATAATCTAGTCAACTAGTCCGTGAATGATTACCCGTTGCTGCCACACAAAGTGTGCTTCTGCTTCTGGAATCACCTCTATAACTCATCACTCCCTCTCGTGAGGGAAGTCCATCTGGACTACTCCAAGCCTATCCCTGGAGTACTCAAACTTTATCCTTGACAGAGGCTTGGTTAACACATCGACAATCTGCTCGTATTTCGCAACATACTAGAGTTTCACAACCCCCTTCTATAGCATGTCACGAATTTTCTGGTACCTAATATTGAGGTGCTTGGACTTGTCATGACACACAGAGTTCTATGACAACTTTATGCAACTCTGGTTGTCACAAAAGATACAAGACACCTCTAACTCGATATCAAACAACTTCTGCAAACAAATTTCGAAGCCACACAACTTCGCTACTGGTTGAACATGCTACTATATACTCTGCCTCGGTTGTACCAAGTGCCACACTAGTCTGCTTTCTGTTGATCCAAGAAATCATAGTTGACCCCAGACTGAAGCAACATCCTGATGTATTCTTACAATCTACGACGCTAACGGCCCAATCTGAATCAACATACCCTTGCAATCTTATCTCATGATCTGAAATGTATCTGAGTCCAAAATCCATTGTACATCTTAGATACCTCATCACATGTTCTGTCGTAATCAAGTGAACAAGTCTCGACTCAACCATATACTAACTCAATGTGCTCACCGCAAAACATATATTTGGCCTCCTATTCGTCAAATACATTAACGAACCAATCATCTATCCGTACATAGTGGCATCGACAATAAGTATCACTCAATAACTTCAGGTTCGTCACCATCGGTGTAGCCATGGGTTTACAATCCATCATCCGAAATCTCTTCAAGATCTCTACAGTATATTTTCCTTGGTTAAGTAAAATCTCATCTAGTGTCTACCACACCTCTAGAGATAAGAAATAGTACATCATACCCAGGTCTTTCATCTCAAACTCTACAATAAGCTTCCTTTTACATTCAGTGATGAGCTTCTCATCCCTTGGTATACCATCCACAACCTTATAGTAAAGGTTGGGATCTACTTTACTCTTGGTAAAGCCCAAGTTCATCATAAAACTATTAATTGTGTCATACCATGCCCTAGGTGGTTGCTTCAATCCATACAAGGCTTTTTTCAACCTACACATGGGACTACATATCATGTGTCTCGAATCCTTGTGGTTGTTCCACGTACACTTCCTCTTCTTCTACACCATTCAAGAAAGTTGTCTTCACGTCCATCTGGTGTACCTTCCATTTCATCACCGCAATTATCGTAAGTATAGCTCTAATCGAAGTGTATCTCGCCACAAGAAAAATGTCTCCTCATAATCTATTTCTTCTTTCTGGGAGGAACCATGAGCCACGAACCTTGCCTTATACTTCTCGACATTGCCATCTGTTGAATGCTTCATCTTATAGATCCATTTGGAAGTCATCGCTAACTTCCTTTTAGGTCTCCAAACCACATCCCAAACATCATTCTTCATAATGGTTTGGCGTTCCTCAATCATGGCATCCTGCCATACTTTCTGATCAATTGCTTCTTCATAACTGGAATGCTCTGCATCAATGGTGTCAGGTAGCAATGTCACATAGTTGGAATATGGTCGAGGTCTCTTGCTTTCTCTGAAGGATCCATATAGAGCACCATACTTCTCTGCATCCTGAATAATCTCCCGAGCCCAAATTGATTCTCTTATGTGTAATCATTTCTCGAGATGGATCTACAAGTCTCTGTGATTCTGCCATATCATGTCCTCCAGAAAATGCTCTTCTGGTATACTATCATCATCTACACATGTTTTTGCAACTTTAGGAGCTTCAAGCTCCTCATTATAGACCTCATATGTATTAGTCTGTCTCGATCTACTAAAAGTTGTATCCTCGTCAAAGGTGACATCTCTGCTAGTCTCAATGTGCTTGTAACCAGGATTGTTTACTTTGTATGCCTTCAATGACTCACTGTATCCTTTTTTCCTAAAGGATCCAACTTCGCTCTCTTATCCTTTGGAATATGTACATATACAAGACAACCAAATATTCTCGAGTGGATGACCTCTGGATTCTCTTTTGTAAACATTTCTTCCAACGTCTTGTTCCCAAGTACACGGTGAGGAGTTACGTTCTACACATATACAACGAGTTTTGGTTGCCTCTACCCATAGGTGTAATGGTAAATCCCGATCGTGGATCATAGCCTTCACTGCTTCCATTATCGTCTTATTCTTTCTTTCTACCACGCCATTCTGTTGAGGATTCTAGGGAGTGCTCATCTCCCTCTTAATCCCAACTTCTATGTAGAATGTCTTGAAGTCATTTAATATGAACTCTCCTCCATCGTCTATTCTTAATGTCTTTATCTTCTTTGCAGAGAGGTTCTCTACAAGAGCTTTGAATTCTTTGAACTTGCTAAACACTTTACTTTTAGCTTTCAAGATATAAATCCAACTTTTACGTGAGTAATCATCAATAAACGAAATAAAATATTCATACCCGCCAATTGATGTTGATGGCATCGGTCTGCACACCTCCAAATATACTATGTCCAATACTCCTTTTGCTTTGATGTCACTGCTTGGAAATGGACTCTTGACATTCTGTCCTTGGCACATCCTTTGCATATGCCATCATGATTCACCTGACTCTCTGGTAGACCTATCACCATCTTGCTCAAAATCGCCACTGCTTTGTAATGTAGGTGAGCAAATACTCTATGCCATAGCTCACTTGGGTTCATAGTGCTATGTACCAATGTTGAATCTGAGTGTCCCTTCAACTTGTATAGTCCTCGTTCTTGAACACCAATCACTCTAACATCATCAATAGTCTTTCCCATTGGCCACATGAGAACTTGGCCATCAACGAAAGTAACTCTATATCCTTGTTCCTCTAATGCTAAGATGGAGAGGAGATTCTTCTTCAAACCAGGTACATACAATACATATTTCACCTTCATAGGATTTCTGGAATCCAAATTGTAGGAGGCTTCTCCTACCCCTTTTATGGGATGCAAATAATTATCATCGAGTACCTTTTGGACCAAATTTGAGAGAGACCTCTTGTGACCTGCCATATGCTTAGAAGCACCACTATCAACAAGCCACGTGTCACTTCCATGAGTGGCAGTCCCTGTAAGAGCTGATATCAACACATTCTTCACTTGAATCTTTTTCTTGTGCTTTCTTTTGTACAGGTTCATCATTTTCTACGGCATAAGCATCATGTCTTTTATTATTTCCTTTCTTGATCTGATCTTTTATTTGAGGATAGTTTCTTGCAATGTGTCCCATCTTCTGGAAGTTGTAGCCTTCTGAGTCTTCTGAACCTTTTGAAACTTCTTTGAAGGAAGAACTTATTTTCTTACCTTTTCTTCTCTTGCATGAGCTGCGAGTGCTTGATCTTCATCATTACCCAACTTTTCTTCTCTTACTACCAATATAGCTTTTCCTTGTGTGCATTCCTCCCATAACCTGCTAAACATTGTTAGCTTTCTTCTCGAACAGATTCCTTGAATGAATGATACCCAAACCTCGAGAGACCATTCAATGTAGTCATCACTAATTTTGCTTCTTGAATTATGTCTCCAATGGCTTCAAGTTGTTCTTTGATTTGGGATACTCTTGTGAAGTAGGATTGAACTGTTTCTAAGTTGAGCATCTTCACATTCTTGAGCCGTGTTCTCAATGTCATCTTCTGGTTGATATTCTTTCCTTCATACAATCTGGTCAAGGCATCAAACATTTGCTTTGGAGACTTCAAAGTTGAGACATAAGGAATCAAGTGATCCTTGATAGAATCAACAATGATGCTCTTTTCCCTAATCATATTCTTCTTGTGCCTTGTCTTAACTTCGACTCCCTTTTGTTCGACAACCTCTTCTTCAACATACTTTTCCAAGTCATTTTCTTCTATAATGAGAAGCATCCTATACTTCCATGCATGAAGTTATCATCTCCTTCATGCTTCTCGTCAAGCTTGGTGTTGTTTGTCATCTTACCAAATATGGTTCTGAAAACCCCAGCAAGAAGATGGTCAAAGTTGAAAGTTCTTTGATGGCGAAACTTATCCATTGGAAAGATGTGCCCTCCCAAGGCGAGTTGAGCAAGCCCTTTTTTCAATGAAATTTGTGGACAAAACATGCAAAAACTTGATACCCTAGTTTCTCGACCCTATGAAGACTAGGTCAAAAATGAAGAATCTGAGATCTAAAATTTGTTTGGCCATAAAAGTGTGCCCTCCCCGGGCAATTCGCAAGGTGCTACTTTGCAATGCAATCTGTGGATAGAAATGTTCGAATTTGGAAGCCCTGGTTTCAAATTGTCGCAAATGTAGCAATGCTTTCTTTCAATCCCGCTCTGATCCCATGTTAGGATTTTGGCTTAAGAGGAATTATATTAGAATTTCATTCAATTTTCCAAATCACATCCTAATAATTGCATGCATAAGAATCACTGAAAGAAACACATTCAACAATAGTCACAAAAAATTATCTTAGGAAAACCCTTTCACGAGAAACACCGAGTAGAGCTTCTTCAATATAGATTCGTCAATCAAGTACACTGCCAAGACGATGAATAGCTAAAGCCCTCTCATAGAAAGATAAACAAGCTCTAGACAAACCCTAGAGCCAAAGAGAAAAGTCTTCCAACAATAGCGAACCCAAAACAATCTTCTACAACCCAGAAGCAGTGTTCTTCTAGCTGGAGCAAATTTCTTCCTCATGTTCGAGCGAACTTGCTTGATGTGTTGTGTGTCCAAATGATAAGAGTGTTGCTGCCTAATTCACACCTTGGTTCATGTGGCAAAAATATTCAAGCCGCTGAGTGCGACCTTGGAGGAAAGCCAGAGTCAAGTACTATCACTTGATCTTGACTCCTCTGTCTAGGCCAACTCCTAGCAAACCCAAGGAGGGTGGTCCCTAAAAAAGAAAAACTACGTTTGTTAATCTAAGAAAGTAAAAACAACTATTCTAGGATCTAATTATTTTTTCCAACCACAACAACAATTATGAAAGATTTGAGTTCAACAACATATAATATCCAGCATCATCATTACACAGACAGTCGATTTGGCCTCCTGGGTCAAGGAAATGGCTTGGAATTTTGGCAGACGATGTGACTCTGCATCCCAGACAATCCTTCGGCAGTTTTCAGTCAGCAGTTGTCCAGATTATTTTATTATGGCTCAGCCAGTGAGGAAATCCCCCCAAGGGGTGCCGCCACCTCAGCTTGGCTAATGATGTATTTCATTGTTATATCATATGATTTGAATTTTTAAAGGGGCCTAAGGTGAATTAAGACCCCAATGACCCCTCCTATGTATTATCATGTCACATCTTATGTTATATAACTGTCTTGGTTCTTCTAGATGATGACCTTGTCCATCCACCTCCACCTGCTTCTAATCGACGTACTAGAAGTAATGCGACTTTCACTTTAGAGAGGCGTCCTTAAGCAAAGTGCGCCCCCTCTTTTGACTTGGTCACATGATTCATGTATTGATCTATGTATTGTTGATCTCCACTATTGATGATGTTAGAATCTCAACCGTCGAAGGAAAAAGGAATTTAGGGTTTACGTCTCTCTCAAACTATTTAAGAGAGGTGACCCCCCCCCCCCATTGTATTCATGAGCTCCAGCACCAGAATATTGAAATAAAGATATTTTTCTGGGATTACTTTATGTGTTGTTGTAAATGAGTTGATGATTTGATGATTGACATTGCTACTCTTCTCTACTGAGTATTGTTCGAGGTATATCGTACATTTTTTCCTTTACCCATTTTTCTGCAGGTTGAAGAGGCGCGCTAGAGAGGACGCAAGTGTGGGGAAACTCACCTCGTCTTCGCTCTTGAATGTCCTATTCAGGGAGTAACTCTTTCTTTATGAACTTTTATTGCCTATCCTTTCTTTATCTTGCAGATCTCGTTCGTTTTCCTTACCATTTGATTTTCTTTGGTCTAGCAAGTTTAAGGGGTCACTAGGGTGATTGGTTGAAGATCAACTCCGTCAGTTCTACTTCGGAAATGTTCATTTGATCAAGAAAGTGGTGTTCTTCATCATTTCTGAGGTCATCTAGCACATCCAGGTATGTCTCACAAGTAAATTCTCTCTCTTTTGATTTCTGTATGCATTGCCCATCACTGTTTTTCACTGAAAAAACCTCTTTAGCATTAGGAAAAATCATCGGACCAAATTGCATTGGGAATCTGGAATTTTTGCGATCTGGGTTTTATTCGTCATACCGAAAACCCCCCTCTCCCTCAGAAACCTCAAGCTTCGACTCCTTTTCCCATCTCCAGGCACTCGTTTTAATCTGGGAGAAAACACCCCTGTTTAGTCTACTAGCCAATTTTTCTGTGTATTTTGTCTGATTTCACTTGGGTATTTTTCAATGTCAAATCATTCATCCAAGTTAGTGTACAGGAAGCCGTAATTGTCAATATCAACTACGTCCCGGGGATTTCTCAATTTTCTGCTTAAATCTCCCCAAGGTTCGGGATTGATCATTTGAACTGGAACACTAAAATCCTAGACCTGAATCGAATCTTCATAAGCTACTTGATACTTTCACTTGAGTAACATTTCCAGTCTAGAATAACCACCCAACTCAGGCACCCTTAATTTGTGGCTCATCCTTAAATCTAGGGTTTTAGACACTCACCTTACGTATTCTCTGTCAAGAGTCTGATCTAGTGATTTGTCTTAGATCTTTCCTTTTAGGATTGATCCGGGTCTCCCCCTTTGTCACTTAGGCTTCTCTCCTAGCATAAAGCAAAGGAATCCCTAACTGACGTGACAAACTTCCATCTTTTGGGGGGTAGGGTTTTCGTAGGTCACAGATTTGGTTGTCTGTCCCCTCTACCATCCAGTATTAGATCCATCTATCGAGGCAACTGCAACATCCGTGATAACATTTTTGGCGCTATTGTCGAGGAGGTAGAGGCTTACCTTGGTTCATCTATTTTACCTTCGGTGCCTGTGAATGTACTTACAAATATTATCATTCATATCATATCCGTTCTAATTTCAGTGATTGCATTTGATATGTTTAAATATTTACAATCACTGATATGAATTTCACTCACTTCTCCTACGACATTATCCGTTGGTGAACACGACAACTCATTCACCTAGCGACTCCACAATGCGACTCCACTGAGAAGCAAACAAATCCCATAAATCACAATGAACTCGAATTTATTCCTCCAATATTTCAAAGAAATCAAGGAAAATTTGACCAAGCTTAAAAAGCATATTTTATCCCGCTTTGCTTTCTCTCAAGTCTATGAGGCGCCTCATCCTATGCCAAAAAGATACAGTGAAGGGTCGCCTCGTTTCTTTGCAAATTCAATCGAATCAATTGAAAGCCATTTCAATGCTTTTTGGTGTTATATGGAATCCGTGGGCACAGAGAACGAAGATCTCTATATGAGAGCCCTAGGTGAATCCTTAGGAGGTAATGCCGATTTTTGGTTATATACGTTAGCACCAAGATCCATCACCGGATACGACATGTTCACTGATTTATTAAGAGAAGAATGGGGTAAAAACATTGATAAATCCATACATCCAAATAATGATTGTGTTGTTGAGGATCAAGTTGATAAAGATGGTCAAGATAACCATAATAATATAACTGACGATTTTCCTTATCAAATTGATTCCTCCTTGCTCGATTCTACTTTGACTGTGCTTTTGAGTGATCCTTTCAACTCAAGAGAATGATGATGAGAAAGTGTCAACCCTTGAGGATTATGACCTTGATGTTGATATAGAAGAACTTAGTAGAATCTTTTCATCATTAGCTCAAGAAGGCATAGATAATGAGGGAGAACAAAATTATCAATATCAGGAGCCATCCATAACTGATTCTCTCATTGGTGAATCCACTGAAGATCTTCCCTGCCTAGTTGACGATAATTTTAAACATATCTTGGAAGAAGAACAATCACATGATAATTATGATACGATTGTAAATGAACCTAGTTAAAAACATCCTTGTCTTAATGGTATCGATAAAATTCTTCATCCAATCCTTAATCAGGATGTGTTGGTTAAATGTGCGGATATTAACCTTCCTAAAATTCAATTGAAAACTTTTTACTCTGATCAAATTTCGAGATCAATTATTCCAAGTCATCTGGGAGAAAAGTTTTAATCCACCCTCCCATCCCAACTTTTAGAGTCTTCTTGTATAGGTTTGTGTCCTGATCAAGCTTTTACTTTCGAAATCTTCAGTCAGGAGTCTGAGCATTGTTGCATAATTGGAGAAAAAACGCTTCATTCTCCTTTTCAGTTATCTTGGATAAATAACATTTTTCAGTTCTTCAATCTTCTTACAGGTGGCTAGAGAAGGTATATAAAGATCACTTTCATCTTTTCTCCCTTTTGGAACAACAAACGGGTTTGATTTCAATTTTAACTTCACTACAATACAATGCGTCCCCATTTGGTTTTTCCACTTTTCCGAGAGTTAACAGAATCGAATGTCGTAGTTGAGAAGAGGAGAAAACAAAGAATTGCCTAGGGTGGTTGAATTATGAGTCATATTGCCTTTTTCCATCAAGAATGAACACGTGCCACTTTTATGATCCTATCAGTATCTTGATGGAAGAAGTTCGCAAAAATCATTTGCAGCCCTGGCATGATTTTATTTCGTACTATCCATGTCTTTCTCTCATTCTCACGCAACAAGTCAAAATGGCTTCAATTTCCAAATTGTCTCTTGCTTGTTCTATCATTACCTATAAGGAAAGATCAATTGATTTGTTCAGCAAGTAGTTGCATTGGATCTATGATTTTACTTAGCACTTGCCTAATTGGTTAGAATAGGGTAGGTAGGAATGAATAAGCTCTCTGAGCAGTAGTTGAGTCTTTTATGTTTTGCATCTGTCCTGAGTCTTATGAGTCTTTACGTAGTCTAATCCTATTTGAAGTTGTTTAGAGTAAAATTTAGTTTCCATCATTATTTATGTCATTTCATTTTTGCATATATTTTTCCCATAGATGTTGCTCTGGTATTTCTTGCTTCCATGTGCGCATATAACCGGTAATATATAGAAAGGAAGCAAAAAGCTGGAAGTGCTGGATTATTTGTTGTTGATGGTGTTGCAGACCAGAGATTTCTTAGGTTCTCAAGCAATCTCTTCATTAGAGCACTTCTCCCAGTAGGAGCCAGAGGTTATCACATTTACATTTGCAGCTAGGCTACCATGATGCAACATACAGACTTATCTCTTGTGTTATCCTGAGCTATTTTTCGCATGGGGTTTTAGCATGGATCATTACAGCCTCATCCATTTCAAAGCCTTGTTCAGAGGATTTTCCTTGCCAGGAATGAGATTCATTGGACCATTGAGATGATTTCAGTGTGGACCTAGTTCATTTTAGCAAAGTAGCTAATCAAATGCGGTACACACAATTACAGAGGGGCCTTATCAATTGGAGACAAGTATATATGGTGAGATCAGGTATATGCTTCTTTGGTTTGATTTTTCTCTGTGATGTATGTCAAACACCTATGCTTGTCATGTTAGGATGATTATGGTGACCTATGCTTATATGTACTAAATGCTTGAACTTGTGTTATGATTAATCAAGGGATTTGATGTGAAGAATGTTGCTCATTGTCATGCTTGTACACATAGTAAACCTTAGTGCTAGGTTGGTTCCATGTGTCATTTGTCCCCGTCCATCCAGTTCATCCATTGTTAAATTTATCCCATGACTTAGACGGTTTGAGACTTGTGAAATTGAAGATATTTTCCCCATCTTGACCCCTGTGCATGATAGACTCCATGTCATTATGTGTCTTTGGCTATGAAGTATGTGACTTGGCCAATGTGGCTGGGTTCATTGGAAAGTTCTCCTTTAGTCCTCAAAACAAGTGCTCCACCAAACAGTGTTGCTAAACACTAAAGCATCAGAACACATAAAATCTATATCTAAACGATGCAAAAGTATAAGTGTTTTAATAGTATTCAGTGACCAAGGGGTTGAATACTCATTATTTGTATAATCTAAGGCTCATTTGCCCTCCACAAAGGCAGCAGGGAGAGGCAAACTCGTCGGGGCTATGGACTGCTCGCTAGCAGTGAGTCTAGACCTTAGTCATTTACTGGAGCCCAGAAGGCTTCCAACGCACCTGCTCTTGTAGGTTGGCTACTATGATAAAAGGTTGATGGTCAAAGGATGAGCACTCACTGTTTGTATAGTGTTCGACTCATTTTCCCCCACAGGGCAACAGGGTGAGACTAGCCTGCAAAGGTCGTGTCTTTGTCAGTACTGGAGCCTAGAAGGCTTCCAGGGCACCTGCCTTTGAAGGTTGACCTATGTTGCAAATTAGTGGAAAGGAAAACTTGTTAGAGTCTGAAGGAAACAAGCCCAAGTACTTTAAGCATTTGTGAGACACCTCCATCCCCTATTTCTATCTATCACGTATATGTCACTTTGGTTGAGTGTATTGATTGTCATTCACAGAGATCACAAAGTCAAAGTCAGTCAAAAGTCATCACCTTTTCCTTAGCCTTTGTTTCCCATCCTCACCCAGCAATAGCACATTGTTTACCCTTTGTAAGTATGGCATTAACAAGCAGATTTCCAAAAGGTTCCAAGATTTTTCAGAAGCACAGGTATATCTTATTATTATTATTCTTATTGTCACCATGATTATGAATAACTTGACTTAAGCTTGGTTTTGATAGACACCATTAGAGCATTGCTTACTCTTGATGCTTACAGGATCATATGGATACAGTATCTCACTTTCAGTTTAGGTACTTTGCCCTGGTCAACCCAGTTTGACCAAGTCAAGCACAGTTCCCAAGGAAGTGACTCAAAAAACAATATGGCCTATATTTGTTCCAGAGATGCCCAAGACCAATTCCATGGTTTCAGTTTTGAGAGTTTAGCCCCAGATCTCTTGATCAATGATTATTACCACTTTATCATTGGCCAAATGATCAAAATTTATTACAAATAGCAGTATGTTGGGTCCTCCTAGAGAAGAGCATTGTTCAAGGGGATATGAGCAGTCACTTATACCATTCTTCTATGTCTCTAGATCATCCAGAGCAGTCAGTTTGCCCCAGTTCTCATCTTGGAAAGAGTTATGTTGGATCTATCATTTTCCAAAGGATGTACCAGCAAAAATGAACTAGAAATCTCACTGAAAAAATCGATTTGGCCTCCTGGGTCGAGGAAATGGCTTGGAATTTCGGCAGATGATGTGTCTCAGGCTTCAGCATCCTGGATAGTCCTGCAACAGTTGTTCGGAATATTTTATTATGGCTCAGCCAGTGAGGAAATCCCCCAAGGGGCACACCCTCAACTTGGCTAATGATGTATTTCATTGTTTTCTCATATGATTTGAAGTTGTAAAGGTTCCTAGGGTGAATTAGGCCCCTATTGACCCCCTCCAATGTATTATCATGTCACATCTTATGTTATAATGTGACTTTCACTTTAGAGAGGCATCCTTGATCCATGTATTGTTGATCTCCACCGTTGATGATGTTATAATCTCAACCGTTGGATGCAAAAGGAGGTTAGGGTTTACGTCTCTCTCAAACTATTTAAGAGAGGTGACCCCCCCATTGTATTCATGAGCTCCGGCACCGGAATATTGAAATAAAGAGATTTGTCTGGGATTACCTTTTGTGTTATTGTAAATGAGTTGATGATCTGATGATTGGCATTGCTACTCTTCTATGCTGAGTATTGTTCGAGGTATATCGTGCAATTTTTATGCAGGTTGAAGAGGCACGCAAGAGAGGACGCAGGTGTGGAGACACTCACCATGTCTCCGCTTTCGAGTGTCTGGTTCAGGGAGTAACTCTTTCTTTATGAACTTTTACTGTCTATCCTTTCTTTATCTTGCAGATCTCGTTGGTTTTCCTTACCATTTGATTTTCTCTGGTTTGGCAGGTTGAAGGGGGCGCTAGGATGATTGGCTGAAGCTCAACTCCATCAGGATCTACTCCGAAAATGTTCATTTGATCAAGAAAGTGACGTTCTTCATCATTTCTGAGGTCATCTACAACATCCAGGTCTGTCTCATAGGTAAATTCTCTCTGTTTTGATTTCTGGATGAATTGACCATCACTGCTTTTCACTGAAAAAACCTCTAGCATTAGGAAAAATCAACAGACCAAATGGCATTGGGAATCTGCAATTTTTGCGATATGGGTTTTGTCAAGCATACCGAGAAACCCCCTCCATTAGAGAGAATTTGAGGTCAAAAATGGGCCTCAAAAGGACCAAAATGTACTATAAAAATCAACCAATTACATTCTAGTAGATGACATCATCCCCCNCCATGAGTTAAAAATGCTTATTTGTCACATTTTCTATGGTGGATGAAAATCCATAGTTAACCAAGGTAGTGGTACAAGTACTTCTAAGTCATAAAGTGAAGTACTCACAATAAAA
>LPNX011137119.1:69444-122896 GCA_001517045.1 Pseudotsuga menziesii
TGCTCCCTCTAAAATGTCAAGCTTTGACTCCTCTGCCCATCTCCAGGCACTGGTTTCAGTCTGGGAGAAAACGCCCATGTTTTGTCTACTAGCCAGTTTTTCTGTGTATTTTGTACGGTTTCAATTGGGTATTTCTCACTGTCAAATCATTCATCCAAGTTAGTGTGTAGGAATCTGTATTTGTCAATATCAACTACGTCCTGGGGATTTCTCGATTATCTTCTTAAATCCCCCCGGTGACCGGGTTTGATCATTTGAACTGGCACAGTAAAATCCTAGATCTGATTCGAATCTTCATAAACCACCCTACTCAGGGACCCTTAATTTGTGGCTCATCCTTAAATCTACGGTTTCAGACACTCACCTTACGTATTCTCCATCAAGGCTCTGATCTGGTGATTTGTCTTAGATCTTTCCTTTTAGGATTGATCAGGATCTTTCCCTTTGTCACTTGGGCTTCTCTAGTGGCATAAAGCGAAGGAATCGCTAACGGACATGACAACCATCCATCTTTTGGGGGTTAGGGTTTTCGAAGGTCGTGGCTTTGGTTGCCTGTCCCCTCTATCATCCAGTTGGATTCTTTTATCAAGGAAACTAAAAGATTCGTGATAACAAATGCTAGAGCAGCATTACCAAGTGTCTAATGAGGAGAGAACAAATCTCATTAATGAGTATCTCCCTGACTCTATGGTAGTCACTCTCTTGCGACCTCTCGATTTCTCAAAAGTAAGCTCCATGTAGATTGTCCTATTAGACTAGTCACTCTTGTCCCTTTCTAATGTAACCAATTGATCGAGCAAGCCGAAAAGGTCCAGAGCATTCAGGGAAAAGAGTCTTTATTTGTTTTTAGAATAAACCACTTGTGGTTATTTACCTAATCTATACTACGAATCTCTTTTCCAAAAACTACTTACTCGGACAAGTTGTTTCGACTAGTGCTGTAACTCAAGAAAGCGTAGTATTTCTTTATTTGTTGCAAACAAAACAAATTATTAAAAGAATTAAACCAACTAAATGGACGATGTGTGTGTGTGAAAGTGATCTAATCTACTTTTAACATGTAAAACAAAACTATAGCAAAATTGACAAAATGCACACCATACAAGAGATCGCTTGGATCCCCTTAAGGGGATTGGGATGTGGACGTTGGGCAGCCCACTTGCTCTTTTTATTACGAGTTTATGACAATATTTTTGTCTGTTTACAGGGAATGTCTTTGGTCCTTTATAAAGAGGATCCAAAAGGCTTATAAGTTTTTTTTTATTTCTTTATCAAACTAGAAAGTCAAAAGAAGGTATGAGGCCCTTGGTTATCTGATTCTTCAAAATTCGAGCAGTAAGCCTCTCTACCTAATTGACAAACACTAAAAACCAGCAAACAAGAATTAGGTAAAGATGTCCCAAACACTTTAAGAGTGTCTTTGGGACAACACCATAAAATAAAAATAAAAATAATCTTTATTAAAACTTGCATAAACTAAGGCAAGCTAGAAGCTTGAAGCTTGCCTTCTTAGGTTCTTTGCTTTCCCTTTTGGGGCAGCAAATGCAAAGGCACTAGATTGCCAAATGTAACTGCCTAAAACCAAAGAAAGAACCTTTCATTCAAGCCCTTTAGATTCAACAATAAAATGGCTTATAAATGAGGAACTTTGAACTTGATCTAGATTCTATTGATAATCTATAATATTCAGCTAGATTCTAAGCAACAAAAATGCAAACCAGAACTACTTATGATTAGAAATTTGAACATAGATCTAAGACTACACTTGCAAGTAATTGAAACCGATAGCAAGATAAATAAAGAGATGGAGAAAAAGAAGAAGCTTGAGATAAGAGGATAGGTTTCCAAAGGTTTGCTTGTGGGACATCGAGGGACAAGATTCACAACAAAGTTAAGAAATAGTGAAAATGCAAGCAAGCTCTTCACCAATTCGACGAAAAGGGAACCTTCAACTCACATCATCTTACACACAAAACATCAAATCTGTAAGCATATATGTGAGAAATCACAGTAAAAACACACATAAACTAATGAAACATTTTAACTAGAACTTTGAACATATATAACTTAAATGATTAGAAAAAGTAAACAAACTAGTTAATCCTCCTTACAAAATTGTTAACAATCTTTATAGTAAGCAAAATCCATTGAAGAAAATATGCAAGCAGCTAACTACATGTTACCTTCATTCATACACATAGATCTTTCATCCACACAAAGAGCATCACACAAGCCTGACCTCCAAAGTCTTCTTTATTCTCAACATAAAAATTGCGTAAGCATTACAATGACATTGCCTCATGGGAAGAGGGTGAGAGAGTTGAGGAGTGACGAGGGACTTGAATGGGGGGATTGGATATGGAAGATGTCCCCACTAACTTAGGAGATGTGCCACCTTCCCAAATCAGCCAGCTACAAAATAGAATGCACCCTCTATCAAAGGAAGTACACCCCCTTTTAAAGGGATTTGTCATAATTGAGAATTTTGTAACCCCAACCTGGTTTCAGTTTCAGTTCACTACATATGGTTTAATACCCAAACCGCAGTATGCATATTCATAAAAATTTAAAATTTTAACTTGAAAACTTAAAATACATGAGATAATTTCAACTTTTGCAAACTCAGAAATTTTATGGGAGCCTACTTTTGCAAACTCGAAAATTGTGCCAGAATCACTCTATACGTACTTCCTCGATTTCTGTGTTGTACGGTCCACACATGTGGTTGTACGGACTGATTTTTCTTACTCGAAAAATGTTCCTATTGTACAGATGTTAACAACATTAATTGCTGATCAAATCACCTCAAAATTCGTTCCAAAATTTGCCTCAATTTTTGTGTTGTACGAACTATACAAGAACCCTGTTGTACGACCTCTCCTCGAAAATTGTGCTACTGTAGGATATAGTCTCTAAACTTGTGCCTTTTGAAACATTTGCCTTCAAAAACATGCCAATTAATGAATCAAACTCACTTTTAAAAGTCAATTAATAAATAAAGTCATTCTCACTTTTAAAAAAAGCTAGGGACCACATTTAAAGTGTCTTTGTCCACCCCAAGGCATGAATGGACAAACACTTCCTAGGTAAAATTTCAACACTCCCTCTTATCGAAGAAAGTGTTCTTCACCACTCTCATCTTGTCTCTAAAATGAATATGCTTCCCTCTTCCCAAAGACTTCGTGAGAATGTCTGCTAGCTGCTCATCAGTAAAAATGTACTATAACTCCACAGCTCCTCTCTAAACATAGCCTTTAACGAAGTGATATCTGATCTCAATATGCTTTGACCTGTCATTAAACATCAGATTCTCAGAGATCATGATGCAACTCTAATTATCGCAACGAATACTAGTAGGCCTCAACTCCTGACCAAATAATTCTACCATCAACTTGCGAAGCCACAATGTCTCTCAACTAGCCTAACTGGCTTCCATGTACTCAACCTCTACAAAACTAGAAGCAACCGACTTTTGTTTCCGACTGAACCACGACACAACTATGTTAAGATTCCATATGCTTAGCTAGATATCATTAGTGTTTAATCCAAATTCACAACAATAGCATATGCAGAATCACTGAAAGAAACACAATCATAAGATAGACACAGTATTTATCCTGGGAAACCCTCAAGCGGAAGAAAACCCAGCAAAAATTCCTCCATGTAGATGTATAAGATAAAACCCCAAAACAAGTAATCCTCCTCCTTGTTGGTATGTCTCTCTCTGTCCTATGTGCTACACAAGTGTGAGTTTGTGTTCTAATGAGGAACACAACTCCTCTATTTACACTCTTTTTGTCACTTGACTTTTACCCTAATAAGTCAGCCCCACTAAACTGTATGGGCCGACTTCACCTAGGAAATCACAAAACAGTATTATATTATATTCATTAAGGTACTATTTGTTGAGCATTGGTTGTCATTGATGACACCCATTAATGACAAAGGAGCCCATCATTGATGACATGGCATGAATGAGCCAAATGACCCATTATGTGGTCATTTGTGATTTGTGTGGTTATTGTTAGCTTGATGGGGTTTTGGAACCCCTAGAAGGGGTCCTAGTGCATGAGAAGGTGTGGCGCCCATACACATGATGGTATGATGACCCTTGGACGCTATATGATTATTGATGATGCATGGTTGCCTGATGATGTGGAAGAGCCCTTGCTTGGTCATGAATGCACAACGTTGACATGGAACTCTTGAACCCAGACACATGATGACGTGATATACATATCGTTGAAGCTTTTGGTGATTATGGATATGCATGATGTGGAAAAGATGATTAACCAACTACTTGAAGACTTGTCATGGCTTAAACTCCTTGACATGGAGAACATGGCACCTATGATGCATAATTGAAACCCTTGATGATCTTTGTGTTTTTGGAAAAGTCTCCAACATGGACATGGTAAAATTGTGTTGATCCTCCCACAAGCAAAAAGATGAAGCCCTAAAAGAAGCCCCATCTCTTTGCTAAATGGATATTTTTAATTAATATTAAATTAACCAAAACGCTAAGTCGGCTCAGTCCAAAAATGAAATAAAAAATAACATTAAAAAAGATATATAAATGGCATGTTGGCTCAATACAATGAAGGGTCATTCCATTAGAGGAATTTTGGGGTCTAAAATGGGCCTCCTAAGGAAAATAATAAAATAATAGTTAAAATAATAAAATAATAATTAAAATAATAAAATAATATTGATTAATTTTGGAGGAAGAAAGAAAAAACTACTTTTTGTGTTCGTATTTTCGACATATCTCCCTGTGTTTTTACTCAAATTTCGATCGGGAGAGCTCGTTGGATGTCATCATCACGTTTTTTCAGGTATTTCTTGTTTTTGGGGTAGCGGACATCATCATCACATTTTTTCAGGTATTTCTTGTTTTTGGGGTAGCGGGGTCCGTCAAAAGTATGCAGTGTGGGTACTCGTTGGATGCGGAATCAAATTCCGCATCCAACGAGCTCTCCCGATCGAAATTTGAGTAAAAACACAATGAGATATGTCGAAAATACGAACAAAAAAAGTAGTTTTTTTAATGACAAATATGTCAATTCAACCATTATGGTTGACTTATTTTATTGAAATTCTATTGGTTCTTGAATTCCAACTCACAAAAACTTATTTTGGCACGTTTTCTTATAAGGCCCATTTTAGACCCCAAATTTCCTCTAATGAAAATGTGACGAATTTGGAGGATATAGAGCTCTGATTTTCGTATGCAGCAGGAGTAGCCACAGAGAAAAATGCAGCAGCAGACATTTTTATCTCTGTGATTTTCGGACTGTTCACTGAGGCAGTTAATGAAGAATTTGTGGGTAACAAGAGCTCTGTGATTTCAAGGGTTACTGGTGCAATGAGGCAGCAACGGGGGAGGAAAAGAGCAGCTGGAGTTTGTCCTTTTAGGACAGAATTTTTATGCTTTTATTCACTCTGATTTTTGGACAGAACTGATCCAAGGAAGCCACAAACAGTGATCATCTATTAGCACTGAAACTGGTGTGAGTAGTCTGAGGCAGAAGCAATTAATAAAGAAAAATTCGGTGGTGAATTAGAGCTCTGATTTTTGGGTGAGCAGACTGGGGTAGCCACAGTAGAAGACAAGTTTGCTTCTATCTAATCTTTCTCAATCTAGGACATCATTGAGGCAGCAATAGGATGAGGACATAGTGACAAAGACATACCTGTAGATGAAGTTGTTGTGGACAGTATGAGGAAGATCATAAAGTGCTAGTGATGGACATGACAGCAGAATGAAGATAAGTCTTTAGCAAACATCAAGATTGGGTCACAGTGAGATAGCTCTTTGATGTATGGGATTATGACATAAACTTTGATGCACAGTGTACACAGTAAGGTATGGTTGATATGACAGTCATCTTCACTTTAATGATGATAGTGTTTAATATGATAGTTCACTGATATATGCCCTAGTAATGACTGTGATATGTATAGTGATGACAATGTACACAGTATAGTAATGCATGATGACAATGTACACAGTACAACAATATATGTTTATGTACACAGTGACATATGCTTGAAAAAGTGACACTCACAGTGACAGTTTGACAGTCAAATATTGACCTCACTTTGAGTGTCATGATGTTGATGAAGATAGAAGAGTGACTTGACAAGTGAAAAGATAATGACAGTTATATAGAGTTGACATGACAGTGACAGCCTCTGAAGTGGGTGGTGACATGACCAGTGATAAATGATGATAGTGATGAGGTGGCATTGATACCTTCAGTAGATGACATGATGAAGATGTGATAGTAAGGGCAGATTAATGAAATGTGATGTGACAAGAATTAGTGTGTATTAACTGCAAGTTGGGTCTTGTAACTATTTTCTTAGTAGGATATAAGAAAAGACCAAGCAAAGTCTTGGAGTAGGTGCTGATTTACCTCACAGTCGCAACTTACATACATGAGTCACTCTGCAGTGATTTTGGTTTCCCTAAAGCATTGCAGTGTTCCAGGGGGTATGAGTAGTGACATATACCATTCTTCTATGTCTCTAGATACTACTCTACAGTCAGTTTGCCCCAATTATCAGCGTAAATGAAGATATATTAATTTTTATGATTCTCAAAGATTGTACCACCAAAACTGAACTAGGAAGTCACTGGTAAAATTGATTTGGCTAGGGAAGTCAAGGAAATGGCAGGAAATTCACTCAATTGATGTATTATGGCTCTCCGGACACTTCATAAGTTTCAGTCAGCATTTGATCCGGCATTATTTTATTTTGCTTAGCTAGTGAGGTTGTCCCCCAAGGAATGCCCCTCAACTTGGCCACTTGATGTATTACAAGGTTATATCTTATGATGTGAGGTGGTAATGGGGACTAGCGTGAATTAAGACCTTAGTGACCCCCTTCTGATGTAATATCATGATCATATCTTATGTTATGTTATATTTTGACATAGACAAGGTGCCATTGGCCAAAAATGCGCCCCTCCTTGATCTAGTCAATGTGATCCATGTATTGATCCATGTAAAGTTGATCTCTACCGTTGATGATGTTATAATCTCAATTGTTGGATGCAAAAGTGACTTAGGGTTTACGTCTCTCAAACGCTATATAAAGATGAGACCTCACCCCCCATTGTAAAGCAAGAGCACTGGCATTGGAACTTCTAATAAAGAGATTATTCTCAGATTCAACACTCGTATCTTGATAGATAAATGAATGTGATGATGATTTGTATTGCTTTTCTTTTGCATTGAGATAAATCCAACAAAGCTTTTGTATCTTCTCTTGTACCTATTCATTTGCAGGTTGAAAGAAGAACTTGAGGAAGGAGCATTGGTGGGGAGACTCACTCTGTTGCCGGCTATCGGTTTTGGTTATCAAGGAGTGGTTACTTCTTTATGATTTCTCATCCCTATATTTTCTTTATCTTGCAAATCTTGTTTATTTGCCATGCTAATTGCTTCCTTGGTGTGGCACGTAGAAGGGGGCGCTAAGGTCACTAAGAAAAGCTTCATTCCATCAGAATCTTGCCTGGATCTCTCACTTGATCGGAAAGGAGACATTCTTCATCATCCAGGAGCACATCTACAAGGTTCAGGTATGTCTCTCAGGTTATTTCCCAGCATTTCAATTTTCATGCATTGCACATCACACAAATTAACTGAAAAATCACTGGTAGAAATTAAGGAAAAATCACCGGATCAATTTTCCTTGGGAGTCTGCAAATTCGGCGATCTAGGTTCTGTTGCCCTTCATCAAAACACCTTTCTCTATCCTAGTGTCACTTTTGGACTCCTTCTTCATAGTCTAAAGACGCATTGATCCCTAGAGAGAGCGTCCACACTGACCTGACAGCCAATTCCTTGTGTCTTCCCTGATTCCGGTTTTTACTTGGATTTTGTCACACTGTCAAATCTTACATCTACGCAAGCACTCACCTTACCTATTCTCTGTTTTGGTTTGATTTGGTGATTTGCTTTAGGTCTTTCATTTTAGGATAGGTCCGGGTCTCCATCTTTGTCACTTGGTCTTCAGTGGCATAAAGCGAAGGATATCCCAACCGACGTGACAACCATCAATCATTTGGGGGTTGGGGTATTCGTAGGCCACGAATTTGGTTGCTCATCCCCTCTGCCATCTTGTATAGGATTACTCTATGGGGCAACTACAAGATTCGTGACAACAAAACTCTCACTTTCCTTTACCAATCCTTTTTGTTTGAGTAACAGCCATCTTCAAATTCAATGGCCCAGATTAAAGATCTTAAGATGAGATCTAGGGCCAAAATCAAAACTCACTTTTCTTATTAATTTTAATGAGATGTGAGACATTAATTGCACACCCACTTTTTTAATCTCATTAAAGTCACCTTTTAAAATTTTAATGACTCAAACTCACTTTGTAAATAAAGTCATTCTCACTTTTAAAAAATGCTAGGGACCACATATAAAGTGTCCTTGTCCATGTCACGTCCCCACCCCTCATCCCAACGATGGAGAGAATGCAGCCAACACTGTTGTCGCTATCAAACGGGAAATCTAGTCCCCTGAAGATAAACATAAAATGCATTGAAGTAAAATACATACACAGATGCATCACACATGAAATATACACCGGAAGCAAAGCTTATTCAACACATTCCACATGTTCATACTAATTCATAAACAAATACAATTGCGGAAATTAAAGACCAGGAATATTTATCTTGAGAAGAAATCAGCCCACAACTATACACCGGAAGCAAAGCTTATTCAACACATTCCACATGTTCATACTAATTCATAAACAAATACAGTTGAGGAAATTACAGACAAGGAATACTTATCTTGAGAATAAATCAGCCCACAACTAGCTATGTTGCTGCAACGTTCCACCCAACCATAGGCCAGTGTGTTCATCAATCTCTCAGCATCATTGCCACCCCCGAGCTGGGCATGATTTCCACAAGGAACTAGGGAACAACAGGATTACACACCGCAATACCATACATCCACAGTCAAGCCAACACACAGTTGGGTTTCACAGACTGTTTAGCAAAGCCAATGACCAACTGGGTTCCACGGCTATTAAGGAAACAACCCAATAACATAGGGGTTCCTTGGACTTACTCAGCCAAGCCGAACTTTACATCAAACACACAGCCAACCAATTAATCAAAACACAGCCACACGCAACTGCTAGGTATGAACAAAACGCTCCTAGGAAGCCATAACGAAAATGGGACAAGGGAAAAGACAGCCCTGGGAACCAAAATCGATTTCACAAACGTTCAGGGACATTCAGGAGAAAAAATTACATCATTTACACCCAAACTATGAATCCCAAAATTAGAAAACGTGAGAACAAACCGGCCTTAGCACACACCCAAAACGTAAATCCCTGCTGCACATGCACTCAGCAACCCAAAACGGCTTCCCAACCATGAATAAAAATGGAACAACGACAGAAAACGTTAAGGAGAACTCCCATCTTGATCACAGGGGAAAAAGCGACCTCCTCAAACCCCAAAATTGTGCTTCTCTTCTTCTCATTCGCCGGCAACACAAAAAACAAATTCTGGGCATGGAGAAAATGAAGAAAACAAGAAGAAATCATGAGGGAGAAAGCTCAGCAAGATTCAACTGCGTGAGAGAGCCCAACCTCCATGAGAATGGGTGAAGAATGAAAGATATGGGTGAATAATGGCTTGGGCATGCATTTCCAAGCATTTATTTGCCCAAGAAGTCAAAAACACGTTTTCCAAAACTGGGTGGCTTCCCAAATTCAAATTTTGACTCGTGACTTCCCAAATGGGGGGCAACTACAAGATTCGTGACAACAAAACTCTCACTTGCCTTTACCAAATCCTTTTTGTTTGAGTAACCACCATCTTCAAATTCAATGGCCAAAATTAAAGATCTTAAGATGAGATCTAGGGCCAAAATCAAATCTCACCTTTCTTATTAAAAAACATTTAATAACTTTTTAAATATTTAATGTGAGACATTAATTGCACACCCACCTTTTTAATCTCATTAAAGTCCACCTTTTTAATCTCATTAAAGTCACCTTTTAAAATTTTAATGACTCAAACTCACTTTTAAAAGTCACTTTATAAATAAAGTCATTCTCACTTTTTAAAAATGTTAGGGACCACATATAAAGTGTCTTTGTCCACCCCAAGGCATGAATGGACAAACATTTCCTAGGTAAATTTTCAACAATAACCTTGCATCACACCTCAAAATATGGGATTTAATTTTGTTTTGGCTTTCCAATTTCTCACTAAATAAGTTCTACCGCTTCCTTTACATAAGGATATGTCCTGGCCAAAAATGCATAAATCATGGGATGTTGATTTTTTTAATTGTCTTTTTTGTTTTTCCGAGAAAAAATCACTTTAATTGATGAATAATCATGAATTTTTCTCTCAAAGTGGTTTTAGAGGTAAAGTGGGTGCTTTGAGTTTGAAAACGAGCACCCCCATGGAAAATCCCCTTCCTAACACCAATTTTGTGACTTTTTTACTTGCACATTAAAAATTTGTTCGTTTTACGAGAAAAAAATTTGTTAGAGGAAAATAAAAACAACCTAGGGGGTGATTAGCACATGTTCATATGACTCAAGAATAATTCCTAGTATGGTAATATACATTGACACCTAGACTTTAACAACCTCCTAAGGCCTAACCACCAAGACGACCACTTTAGCTTTGGAGGAGCGAGTGAAAAACTCGAAAATTATAAATTGCTAAAAAGCAACTATAATTAACAAGGAAAAAACACCCTAGAGTAGTCAGATGGATGTCTAAGTCTTAGGAAGGCCAAGTCTGTTACATAATTTCATCATGCTATGACATTTTATTACAATCCCTGTGGGGTATGAACATGTGAATAAAAAAAAGAAAGGGCCATGAAAGGCCTGATTGACCTCTGAACTCTAAAAAATGAACAAGTAGCTTGCTCATCAACGGAGGCTCACTTGTAAGTCCAACTGAGTGCAACTTAGTTGGTAACAGAGAGTGACCCCTCTATTGATACTTGTTTTATAACTGCCTTTTTCACTTTGGGTCCGACTTGTCTATCTTCTATTATCAGGGATCTTGTAGTTTCCCGGTAGAGTGATCCCATACAAGATGCAAAGGGGAAAGGCTACTAAACCAGTAGAGCCAAAGTGACAAAGGGGGAGACCCAGACCTATCCTAGAAGAAAAGACCTAAATCTAAATCACCAAATCAAACTAAAAGCATAAAGTACGTAAGGTCAAAGCTATAAAACCTGGATTTAAGGAAAATCCACAATTAAGGAATACTTGAGTAGAGGGTGCTTACAGATGTTTGGAATGCTACTCAAGTCAAATTACTTGGTGACCTATGGATTTAATTACCAGATCTAGGATTTGTGTGTTAATTCAAATAATCAAACTTAGAACCCTAGGCGGATTTAGATGTGAAATTATGGAATACCCAAGGTAGGGTTTGATTAGGGAATTAGGGCTTTTAACACACTAAATTAGTTGCTTAGATGACAAGTATGACAGTATTCGAAATCCGAGCAAAACCAAAACAAAACACACTCAGAAAATTGCAGACAATGAAGGGAGAACGATTTCCCTAGGATATCAATGCCACTTCTGCATGGGTGAATGGAGTCTAATGCTGATTCCTAGGAGGGAGACTAGGTTTTGGATAAAGGCCATCAAAACCCAGATCACCAAATTTTGATTTTCTAAGTGAGATATGACTCAGTGAATTTTCCTGCTTTCTACAAGAGGTTTTTCAGTGAATTTGGTTGATGGACAATACATGAAAAATTGAAACAAAGAGAAAGAAGGTGAGAAACCTACCTAGATGACCAGGATTGATTCCTTATAAGATCAAATGAGAAATACAAACAAGATCTTGATGAAAACACTTTCCTCAGGGACCCTAGCGTCCTCTCTAGTTGTCACACGAAGGGAAAACCAGTAAGTAATGACAAGGAAATCGGTATTTGCAAAATAGAAGCTAATAATCAAGAAGCGAAGAGTAATAAAGAAATAATCACTCCCTATTGAAACCCAATTTGAAGTCGGACGTCAAGGTGAAGCTTCACCAATGCGCCCCCTCTCGAATTGCCTTCTTGGCCTGCAAATCGAAATGGATCCATAAGATACAAGGAAGCTATGCCGGAATAACTCAATGCAAGAGAGAAACAATTTCAATGATCATCACATTCATTCATCTACAGATACACATTTATTGAATCCAAAAAAAAATCTTTATTCAAAAGTTCCACTGCTAGAGCTCATGGGTTTATAATGGGGGGGGAGGTCTCTTCTTTATATAGATTTTGAGAGACGCAAACCCTAACTTACTTTTCTTCAAACTGTTGAGATTAAAATATCATCAATGGTGGAGATCACTTTTACATGGATCAACACATAGATCAACTTGACTAGATCAAGGGGGGGGGGGGACTTTTTGCCCAATGATGCCTTGTTTAAGTTAAAATACATCATAACATGATAATATATCAAAGGGGTCACCTTTGGGGATCAATTTTCCCTAGGTCCCATTACAAGATCATAACATAAGATATAACAATGTCATACATCACATAGCCAAGGTGAGGGGCGCCCCATGGAGTACGTCATCACTAAATGAGCCATATAAATAACCACGGACATACTATTGATTGAAATTGGTGAAGAACTGTCCGAAGAGCCATAATAAATCATTTGGATAAATTTCATTGCCATTTCCTTGACCACACAAGCCAAATCCTTTTTCTCAATGATTAGTGATTACCTATTTCATTTTTTTATGGCACATCCTCTGAAAATCATAAAAATCATCATATATTCTTTCAGGCTGAGAACTGGGGCAAACTGACTACACAGGAGTATCTGGACACATAGTAAAATGGTACTCATACCCCCTAGAGCACGGTGGTGCCCTAGGAGAACCATAATAACTACCATCTGTAATAAAAAATATGATTCGACCAATAATAACGCGATAATAATCATTGATCATAAAATCCGAGGTGAAACTCTAAAAACTGAAATCGCAGTATTGGTCCTGAGCATGTCTAGAGCAAATATAAGCATTGTCTAATTTTTAGCCACTGCCTTGGGAACCGTGTTTGACTTGGCCAACTAGGTTGACCAAGTCAAAATATCCACACTCAATGTGAGATGCTGAACTAAGCTGAAACTGCACGCATCCAAGGTAAGAACTACTCCAACATGTATATAAAAACCCAACTTTAATTATGCCATTCAGAATCATGGTGACCATAATAATAATAACCAGTAAGATATACCTGTGTCTTTGAAGAATCATTGAATCTTTTGGAAGTCTCTTGTATATGCCATACTTAGAAAGTTTTAACAACTTGCTAGTGCTAAGTGAGAATGGAAAACAAGGCTAAGTAAAGGGTGATGACCTCTAGTTAATTTTGACCACATGATCTCTCCGAATGATAACAAATACACACAACCAAAATGGCATATGCATGATAAATAGCAATAGGCATGGTGGTGTCTCACAAATGGATAAAGTACGTGGGATGGTTTCCTTCAGGCTCTAGCAAAGTTTTCATATAAGAGATTTAACAATTTGGACCACTAGTCAACCTCCAAAGGCAGGGGCCCTGGAAAACCTTCTGGGCTTCCAGAAAATGACAAAGACATAACCTTTGTAGGCTAGTCTCACCTTTTTTCCCTGTAGGGGCATATGAACCGAACATTATACCATGAATGAGTGCTCATCCTTTGACCATTAACTTTTCAAACAACTTTTAACTTTAACATAAGATAGTAGCCAGCCTCCAAAGGTAGGTGCCCTAGAAAGCCTTCTGGGCTCCAAAAAGACTAAGGCCTAGCTCTGCTGCCAACGAGCATCCATAGCCCCGACGGGTTTTCCTCACGGTGTTGCCCTTGTGGGGGAAAATTGGCCTTACATCATACGATGGATGAGTGCTTATCCTTTGGCCACTAACTAATTTATAGCAGTCATACTTTGCATCATTTACATATAACATTTATGCGTTCCGATGCTTTATTGTCTAAAGACACTGTTGGGTGGAGCACTTGTTTTGATGACTAAAGGAAAACCATCCGGGGAACTTGACCACATTGACCAAGCCACATACTTCATAGCAAGAGACATTGAAAACATGGAGTCTATCATGCACAGGGTTCAAAATAGGGAAAAGGATCTTCAATCTCACAAGTCTGAATCAACACAAGTCATGGGAGGAAATCAATTATTGATGAACTGGATGGATGGGGGCCTGTGATATATGGAACGAGCATAGCACTAAGGTTTAAAGGTTGTGTAAAGCATGGCATAAGCAATAGTCTTTAACATTAGATTCTTTAATCATTCTCAACACAAATCTAACCATCAGTATACATATAATATAAGCATCGGTCGCCATAATCATCATAGGATAACAAGTCCAAGGTATTAAGTATACATCCAAGACAAAAATCCTACCAAAGAGCCATATACCTGATCTCATCATATACCTATCTCTATTTGATATGCCCATCTGTAACTGTGTTCCATATATGCTACTATGCTCAAATGAACTAGGTCACCACCGAAATCATCTCAATAGACAAGAAGGTCTCAGTCCTGGCAAGGAAATACTCTGAAATTGCTGCTAAACAAAGACTTTGAATGGCTCAGGCTGCAATGATCCACGCTATAACCCCATCTGAATGTATAACTCGGAAACATAAAGAGATCAATATGTATGCTACATCATGGTAGCCCAGCTGCAATATATATGTGATAACATCTTCAATGGGCCGACTTGTCTAGGAGACAATATAATATCGTTTATTTGTTATTTCTGGAATCTTCTGGGCCGACATTAGAAATGTAACTTAGCATTGTTTCTTTTAGGGTTTTTACTTGATCAAATACAATAAGAAAATATTCCGAAGCTACAAAATATCAACATAACATTCTTTCTTGAGCCATGTTCCCATGGCTGTCATTGACCTTGAAATCATATCATGTCCTCCATCTGCTCAGGTTGTGTACTCTGTTATCACAGTTGTAATCGTGGTTGTTGCAATGATGTTTATCGTAAATGATACTAATGATACAAGTCAACCTAGACAGACAATTCCTCCTATATTATTGGTTTCCACTGTTCCGGTTTCGGTTCCCACTCTCTGCGTTTGATACCTAGGCATTATGTCATTGCTTTTCCTCAACAGGACTTTGAAAGTTTGATCCATGACAATTGCTGTATCAATAATAACTGATTGTTGATTGTTCTCTGTGATTAGGGTCTGGCCATATGCAACAGGTTTATGATCCATGCCATCCAGTAATTCTTTCTTAGCCATCTATAGCTAGTACTACCATGATATCAATGTGTGAGTTGAGTTATTACTTGCTCTGAATAGTAAAAGCCTATCAAGCTGGTGACACGTGGCAGGGCCTTCCGTGCTCCAGTGATAAGTATGAGTAGGATGTTAGCACGCAACAAATCCAAGATTGATGATTGATTATTGATATACAGTGCGTTCCAGCCTAAAATATGCACGCGAACAAATACAGGCATACAAATTTTTAAGCAATCGACTAGCCACTTATGTCATAGCAACCCCTACTAATTCCATATAAGTTTGGTATACAGCGCGTTCCAGCCTAAAACATACACACAAACGGGTACAGGAATACAAGCCATCGTCTAGCCAGTTATGCCATACTAACCCCTTCTAAGTCCACATAAGTTTCATATGGGTATTTAAATAGTGAGGGAATTTCTTGCGTGCTGGTTTCTTTGCGACAGATAACAGAAGAATCATTTATTCTATACCCAAATTTTGTACAGTTCAACACAAATAGCAATGCTGTTTATCTCAAATAGTTATGGTTCATTGCACAGTTATAGTTCTGTTTCTTGATAAAATTTATAAACATAGTGTCATGAAAATAACAAATGCAATGTGCCATCATTTACTGTTTTTTCCCTGCTGTTTACAGATAACAGAATGAAGCTTGCACGTCTTGTATAGGATTGATTTCTTGTTATTCCTGAAATAGTCTGACACTACTTCATAACTAGCTCTCAAGGTACAGCCATGCTTCAAATCCTTTGCTGAATTCAAACAATCAAAGAATTCAACGTTTCTGGCTGCTGGTTATTTTACTCGTTTTCTGACTTCCTTACTCTGCCATGTCACATTAACAGCAATGACAAAAGTGAAAGCTGCTGCATGCTTTAAAGTTGCAAACACAAAAGTGAAATCTGCCACGTCACAAGGACAGCAATGGAAAAAGTGAAATCTGCTACGTGCTTTAAAGTTGCAATGGGCCAACAGAAATCTAGGCCCATCTATCACCCTTGTTTTGCCAACTCTGGACTATTTTGTAATTCCTTATGCAGACACAACCTGCAAATCCATGTTAACATTGGATTCTAATCCAAACTGCTTTTGTTCAATACAATTGACTGTATTTTCTCTAGTGCAAGTGCTCTCTGATTAGCAATCTTGGCTACTGGACATTGTTTTTTTTTCATATTCCAAACTGTTGTCTAATAATAATAAAAAATTCCTAATCCAAGATCTGTTCACATGTTTGAAAGTTCAGATTCAGAATAATGCCATCCTTTGGCTTTACTGAACAAAGCATAGCATTAAGACTAGCATACTCTTAGTATTTTCTCTCTTAACTTAAAAGATACAGCACATAAAGAATATCATGTTTGCGTTTTTGCTTGCTTATTTTCCAACACAGCACATAACCAATTTCATGTTTTTTAATACGAAACAGTACTTGCATAAATGAAAAAACATTTTTACTTTCTTTGCTTCCTTGCAACGCTTTTGCAAAAATAAAAAACCTCGATCAATTTCAGAAAACAGCTAAAATGTCCTCAGTCTACTTCCCGCCCTGTTCATAACATGCTTTCAATTCTTTTCCATGACATAAATTTTCATGTTCTTTACCGTAGCTCTTCAACAGATTTAAGTTATCTCAGCTTCCCTTGCAGCGACATCGCCACTAAGTGGCTCTTGTTATAATTTACTTCCATTATTAATTTGTAAATCAATTGATCATTTTATAAATTTCATCATTATAAACATAATATTATGTCCAAAAGTTATTTATCTTAATGATTATAAATAATCAATTACTATAAGTTTCAAAGATTTTGGTACAAAGTATAAAACATACAAATATGATTTTGGTACAAAGAATAAAAGATACAAATAATTTTATATTACTGAACCTATACAACAAAAGTAGATCACATTTTTTTTTGAATAAAAATGTCAATTTCTAGTTTAGGCAAAGAGAATACTTAAAACTAATTACAATACGAAATACCTTTAGCTGTAATCTCCAACAATTTCGGGCATATTTCATTTATCATGATATTCCAAGTATTTTCATTTGTACTGGAGGTATCGGTCCCTTGTAAGTAGAAGTGTAAACATGGCATTTGGATATCCATTTCTTTATGTTCTGCACCCTTGCAATTTTCACTGTACGATACCAAATTTGGAAAGGAAAGGAATAATTAGTTTTAAATGGTATTACTCTTTTACATTAAAAATAATAATATTACATTTTTTAAAATAAATATTTTTATAGAAACAAGAAACACTTACTTTAATATATATAAAATTAACATTTATATATATGAAAATAGTTATAAATAAAAAAAAGTCTAGATAAACAGCAAGAAACATCATAATTATTCTAAAGATGGAGTTTAGTAATAATTTTCAAAGAGAATGATTTTACCCAAAACATAATAACATAATATCCACAAAATCATAATTATTCTAAACATAATATCCACAAAATCATAATTATTCTAAAGATAAAGTTTAGTATTGATTTTCAAAGAAAATGATTTTACCCAAATGAAACAGAACATAATGACATAATATCCACAAGTGATGTGTTGATATCCATTGAGAAAAATGTCCTTTGAAAAAATTATAATTGAACTAGTACAAAGTGAACTTAAGTTATCATTAAGATTTTGATAATATGAAAGTTCCTTTGTTTTCTTTTTTTTTTTTCAAGTTTTACCAAACATGTTAATCATATTCTAACTATACAAAATAGAAAGCACTAAAATTAACACTAACAAATATTGTTTCTTTTCTTATTTTGTCAATTTTTACCAAACATATTAATCATATTCTAATTAGACAAAGGAAAAAGTACTAAATTTAACATTAACAAATATAAAAAAAAAAGTCATTATGAAATAAAATAAATTAAATACATCGAAGAATACAAAACAGTATATCCTATGATTTAACACAAAACATCAACATTTTTCAAAACTCTTTTATAAGAACGGCACATAAAAAAAAAATGAAAAGATAAATGATTGGAAATTTAATTTAAAGATTGTAATGAGATTATGATTACGTTAGATACTCGATTCCGATTGCAAGGTCGCAAAGGTTGCTGCGTAGGCACAATGCAAACCATCCTAATAAGTAAAGTTATGTTGAGTCAAACGAAGAAACCAATCATAAACTACAAGGTGCACAAAACATCTCAATGTAAAGAGAAAATACACACAAAAAAATTAAAAATATGTTGTTGTCCAGCGAAATACAAGAGATATGTAAACTACTAAATCCTAACATGCAATGACCTAAAACTAAGAATATGGGATTCTTATTCTCCAACACAATAACAAACACGAACCCTGGCTGAAAATATTGTAGTAGAGTTTTTAAGCCCAAAGGCAAATAACCTGTAAGCAAACGACCCCAAGTTGGACAGAAATGTAGTCCTATGGCATTCATATTTGATATTATAAATTGGTTATAACTAGAAACACCATTAGTGAATGAAATTCATTCTTGACGAGAGATTATTTCAACAATCTCCTCAGCAAAGGAGTATAAAATAGATCAAATATTATCACCTTGTTGATATTTCAAAAGTTTATAGATATACTCCATTTAATAGGGATTTTCTTCTGTTGCAAATATCTACTTTTTTAAAGTTTTTCATGCCATTGACATCTCTGAGTTCGTTTGAGTTTTTTTTATTCTTATCAATATTTTCACCTATATTATCAATAAGTTTCTTTCTAGGCCTTTGCCCATATATTGTTTGAAATAATATTGAAAATATATTAACCATAATGGAGTTTCCCCATTCAAAGGCTTATTCCATCGATAAATCATTTCTCCAACCATTGTTTTATTAACTTCTTCCTTTACCTATGCCTCCTATGTTACAAGCAAATCAATATCGCATTTTCATAGGCTTGGAGCCTCACATTAAATCCTTTGTCTTTCTTGTCCTTGCAGTTTATAGTAAAACCCTCTTAATATTCTTTCAACGGTACGGTGCTTCTTAGTTCTTTAATTTTCTGACCAATAATTTCTCAAAATAAACCTTCTTTGGATCTTTGTCAGTAAGATGTCTACTAGCTTTGCCCAACTTTGGCATTCACCAACTCGAGGAATTCCATAAAAGATTCTCATCTATCCTTCTCCACCACCACCTCAGAGTATTGTAGTTGATTTGTTTCAACTACAATGGCTTCTTCCATAAGATGTTTTCCTTTTTACTCCCAACGATACGAACGTCCAGAATTCGTGGTGTCGTTTCCTCCAGATCTTTTCTCCATAAAAAAATTTCTTGGTGGCATTTCTATATCTAAGTCAAATCTGCAATACTTTTGCAATATATATATATTATAGCCGTTTAGGCTAATCCTATCACACCAATATCATCATCGGAAAGATTATTGTCAATGTCAGAAAAGGATCATTTGATATTTCATCATTTTATACAACAAAGTTTGAGATCATGTCTAATGAAGGTTTTCCCTAGAAGCATCTTCTTTCGAGTCAAAGACTGTTAATAAAGTTGTTCTTATAATTCTCATGGCAGATTTTCCTCCGAGTTTCATTATCATATGGTTTTCATAATCATTAGTGGCTCCAAATTTTTCTTGCTCACACCTTCCTGATGAAGTAAGAGAAATTATTGGCGAAAATAAATAGTTGCAGCAGACCAACTTTACAATTTGTGAGCGTAAATGAACCATGACTTGGTCGGGTATCCAGTAAACAACATTGAAACAGTTTCCAACTGCATTGATGCCCAATAATCACAAGATAATTCATTGAAATCCTCTTCTTATCTGAATTTACAAAACACCCTAGTTATGTTTCTCAGCATCCCAGACAGTCCTTCAATAGTTTTCAGTCAGTAGATGTCTGAATTATTTTATTATGGCTCAACCAGTGAGGAAAACCCCCCAAGGGGCGCCCCCTCTGATTGGCTATTGATGTATTTCACTATTATATCATATGATTTGAAGTTGTAAAGGGGCCTAGGGTGAATTAAGCCCCTAAGTGACCCCTTCAGTGTATTATTGTATCACACTTTATGTTATATTTTGAGTTTGCCTTAGGATATAGGCATTCTTGAGCAAAGTGTGCCCCCTTTGTTGACTCGGTCACTTGATCCATGTGATGAGTTATGTACTTTTGATCTCCACCGTTGATGATGTTCTATTCTCAACCGTTGGATGAAAAATAAAGTTAGGGTTTATACCTTTCTAAAACTATTTAAGAGAGCTGACCCCCGCATTGAAATTCATAAGCATTGGCACCAAAATTTGAATAAAGAGAATTTTGTCTGGGATTACTCTCTTTGTACTTTGTGGAATTGATTTGATATTTTGATGATTGGCATTGCTACTCTTCTATACTGAGCGTCGTTCGAGATATATCTTGCATTTTTCCTTTACCCATTTTTCTGCAGGTTGAAGAGGCGCGCTAGAGAGGACGCAATTGTTGGGAAACTCACCCCGTCTCCGCTCTCGGGTGTCTAGTTCAGGAAGTAACTCTTTCTTATGAACTTTTATTGCCTTCTCCTTCTTTTATCTTACAGATCTTGTTCATTTGCCTTACTATTTGGTTTTCTCTGGTTTGGCAGGTAGAAGCGAGCACTAGGGTGATTCCCTGAAGCTCAACTCTGTCAAGATCTACTCCGAAAACGTTCATTTTATCTAGAAAGTGGCGTTCTTCATCATTTTACAAGCATTCTACAAATTCCAGGTATGTTTCACAGATAATTTCTCCCTGTTTATTTTTTGCATGCATTGTCCATCATTTCGTGCATTGAAAAAACCCTCAATTTAGTAGTAGGGAAATCACCAGACCCATTTGCATCAAGAATTGACAAATTTGGCGATCTGGGATTTGAGCGGCATATCAAAAAACCCTCTCTCCCTCAAAAATGTCAAGCTTGGACTCCTCTTCCCACCTCCAGGCACTGATCCCATTTTTGGAGAAAACGCCCCTCTTTTGCATGCTGGTTTAATTCCCCCTTTTTTGGTTCTGGTTTTTAGTTAGGTATTGTTGTTTTCCAATCATATTACCCAATTAGGTGTGTTGAAGTTTTAATTTCATTAAATCAACCTCGTCCCAAGAATACACCTCCAAGTTGCCTTAGATAGGATCCTTATGAAATAACATGATGAACAAGTCAAATACATGTCGAAAACCAATTTTAATTCTTCAATATGCAGTTGCTCCAAATTATTAATCTTCAACCATAGGATTTTTGATAATAAACTTTGGAAAAGTTCCATATTAAATCATTTTAATCAAAATCATTTGAAAATAACACTTGGAAGGTTCCAATTGGCCTCCTATGGTTAAATAGGGTCAACATGTTGAACAAGCCTATTGATCTAACTAGACAAAGTGAGCTAAGGACGTCCCCTCTGTGACCTCTTTGTTAAGATGGCCTCCATGTTATCACGGTATCTCAGCTCTAATGTGTGCAACATAGTTTTTTAAAAGCCTTATGCCAGTCCACTTGTCAATCAATGAGGATTGGCTCTGATTTCCTAGGAGAGTTGCTCTTCTGAAGTCTTATGCTTCTTTGGTTAGTTACCCCTAATGTTTGGCTCTGAACTTAGGATTATTGCAATTTGAAATCGTATCCTTTAATGTTTGGCTCCCAAGACTTGAAACAAGTTCCCCTATCCTTGATATTGGTTGATGGTTGGAGGGGTGAGTACTCCTTGAACTAAGAGGTTGACCCTATTTAACCATAGGAGGCCAATTGGAACCTTCCAAGTGTTATTTTTAGATGATTTTGATTAAAAGGATTTCATATGGAACTTTTCCAAAGTTTATTATCAAAAATCCTATGGTTGAAGATTAATAATTTGGAGCAACTGCATATTGAAGAATTGAAATTGGTTTTCGACATGTATTTGACTTGTTCATCATGTTATTTCATAAGGATCCTATCTAAGGCAACTTGGAGGTGTTTTCCACATTAATCCACCAACTTTGGAATTAATTGGAATTATTAATAGGCTTTTCCTAAGTATGATTTTAAAAATTCCTAATTTTAGCGGTGAATTAATCCAGTGAAGAAATATCAACAATTTGGAAAGTGGCTACTCATAGAAAAATCATTTTCTAGACAATACTCAAGTTTCAATTTTCTCATACAACATCTTGTGTGGGCCCAACCAATGTTATCGGAACCAAACCGGTCATCGAACCGGCGAAGCCCAAAATGTGAACCGGACCGGAAACCAGACCGAAACCGGTAAAAAACCAACTGACTAAAAAATACATAAAATATTCATATTTTGTGAAAAACATATATATTCATGTGCATACATATGAATCCAAACCATTAATACAGAAATATGCAAAGTTTCTCATATATATAGCAAATATGGGTGCAAATATCCAAATTAACACCTAGTGCAATACATCTCTGAGGTTCTGAACCAAAGTACATTAACAAAGAGGCTCCAAAGTACATCAGCAAAGTTTTATTTTCTAGATTTTTAAAAAAAAATGAGTTTCGTGAGTCCTCGGTCCAGACCGGCCGGTTCAGTACCCGGTTTGGAAAAAAATCTGGTTTTATGGTTTTTTTTTTTATAACCGGATCGGCCAACCCTGTAAACCGGTCAGACCGGCCGGTTTTGCCGATTCCGGTCCGGTTCCAATAACACTAGGCCCAACAACTTGTCTCCATCAAGGGGTCAACTTAATAAAAATAAACTTACGTATTGGCCAGCGCCTCCCAAATTGAAGAAGAAGAAATGGTTGAAGCCAGGGAACACCAAGAAGAGATGTTCATAGCTCAAAGTCGTCTAAGGAAAAAGAATAAAAGCAATGAAAGCTTCAAAGTTTGGAGCACGAAGAACAAAAAGAAGTTGCATCAACATATAGAAGCAAAGAAGGTGAAAATGAAGATGCTTGTGTTGGCCACACCAAGCACACTGAGAAGGGGGTTGAACAGTGTGTATAGATTTTGTTACTTTTTCAACAATAACAATCATCAACAACTTATTCAATATTATGCAGAGTATGTTGTTATCATTATATCAGCAATTATAGCTCATCATCACATATCATCATATCATCATCACATAAATGATAAGAAGCATAGAAAAACAAAGTACACAAGATTTTTTACATGGAAACCCAAGTCCTAGAGGGAAAACCACGAAAACCTTATAATAATAGTTTTCCAACAACAACTAGAAGGAGGAAATAACCACCTTGCTTCAATGACTTCAATTCTCCAGCTACAACTGGAAGGAGGCTACAACCCCTTGATTTATAGGCTGCAACGTAAAGGAATCCCTAGCTCCCTAGATTTCCTTGCCCCGTCCTTCCACCCTAATATAATGATAGAAATAGTGGAACCATGACCGCACTGATCATGCGGACCTGCTAATCAACACATGTACTACACTGCAACACACTCCACAATAGCTGTCACTGTTGACCACTACTCAGCAATTGTTACTGCTAACCACTACTCATCAACTATCACTACTCATCATCTGACCACTTCACCACATTTGTACTAATAACCTGTACCAACAACCAGTGCAAAACAATAACAATCTGTCTAATCAATATGTTGCTTACATCATCTGAATTAGTCAATTTGAGTCTAACCAACTGCTCACCATACTCAGTCCACCTGAGTCAAACAAACTACTCATACAACTCATCCAATGTGAGTCGGACCAACTACACATAAGGAAACCTGTGCCAATTCTGCTCAACTAAACCACCCTGTACCAAGCTTCTTGTGTACATGTCAACTTCTCATTCAATAATACACTATACAATAGTAAAGATAAACACCAAGATCTATGCCAACAAATATCCAACATAATCATCAAGATCTATATCAAAATCACATCAAGATATATGCCAAGATAACCATCACCATATCCTCCATAACATATTCAATGATTTCAAATAGATATACCAATATATAGGCTCTCATACTAAGATCAAAGATGATCTCTATCCATGAGAGACATGTGCCATTACAAAAGAAACCCAAAAGCATGAACCATACCTTTTCGAAGATCACAAGATGAAGAAACAATAGACAAACCAAAAGAAACTCTAGATCATGTCATCACATAGACCTTGCAACAAGCTTTCCAACGAGCCAAGAATTTTGTAATTATGATTCTGTATTAGAAAGTTATGCAAATTTTAGTGAATCTCTTCAATCCTCAAAGATGCCCAAAAATTTCTCCTCCACAAAATTTTGCACTTTTCTCCAGGTACGTTTGCATCTATTTTATTTTTGGGGGGTTTAATCTAATGGTTACCACAAAACCCTCATCTTTCAAACTCTAGTTTTCTAGATTTGATAGATCGGGTATTTATTTGATGACGGCCATTAAAACCCACTTAGGAATAAATATAAAAACCATAGATTTAAAGTTTCAAATCAATCCGACTCCATTATCCCTTGGATCTAGCACTAGTCTTCTCTAGGTGGGACGCTCTCCTTGGGTTTTTGGTCAATTTTTCAGATCTATCAGTTTGATATGCTTGAACCCATCTCAAATCAACAAAGCTATTTTTCAAGCATCTAGATCTAGTCATTTTACATCCTGATCTACTCTCTTCGGTCCACTTTGTCCCTAATTGCATAAACCCTAGGTAATTTGTCTTGAGGATTTCTCCTTTGGACTAGATCTATCTAGATCTACTTTTACTAAATTTCTTGTGGTACATTTCTCTTCAAGTTGGGAAATTTTCCATCATCTTAAGCATCCCCAACTTGGCCCTAACCTCACCTACCACATTCATCTTCCTAGATCTAGAACAATCTACTCATTGCTTGTCTCTTGTATCCATTATTTATCTCTTAGAGTGTCCTGAGTAGGTTCTCTAGCCCTCGTAGGCTAGTAGGGTCTCCCCCTTGATCATTCTACGGTTTGATCTAAAGTGACAATAGCCCGTACGGTGTGACAACTACCTTTAATTAGTAGTGGAGGAGGCCCTTGCGGTATCACCAGTTAGCTACATCACTTCTACCGTCCCGGATAGGATACCTTTAGTGTGTGGCTACACTGTATGATAACAGTCCTGAAATTGACACAATCAAAATCAGTGCAATGAATCTAGACAGTTTGTTGGTTGTTAGATCTTTCTAGAAAAAGTCTCCACATACGTATTTAAGCCTATTATGAAGTAACGAAAATGTAACTGAGTGTTGTATGTCTCTGTCATCTGATTCTCACACAGATCACAAAAGGCATAGAGATGACGCTTTCTAGTTTTACAGTGTCACATATTCTGTCTCTAAATATCAATTTTGTTGGTATCCTTATGTGTACATCAAGCAAAAATGCCATAGTGAATTTCAACAAAATAAATTTGACATACAAGCTCTTCTATCAAATTTAATTCACTCGTCAATGAAAAACAACTGCCTAAAACACAAAATGAAAACTCAAATCTAATAACGCATTACTATGTAACTTACCCATTTGTAGATTTTGAATCAAAGCTCTCGAGTAAAAAAATCACAGAGGAGATTGCAAAAGGAAGGGAGCAGTTTAATACAATCAAACCTGCACCCTTTACTGAAACATATGCAATAAGGAAAAGAAAGGAATCAAATGCCAACTAATTCACTTTAAGAAGAACCACAGAATAAAAAAGCCATTGAGGCTGCATAAATTTGTAGGTTGGAAGTACCTTATATGCAAGATAAGTCTGTCTGACAAATCGTTTAATGGATTGCCATTGGTTTTGATGGATCTCTTGAGATTCAAAAGTAACGAATCCATTGATAAATTCATTTTCCTCAGTAACTCCTGCAAAGTTACAGAATTTGCAAGACCAACAGATAAACACATAGGTCAAAAGTATACAAATATGTACTGCTACAGATTTAACGGCAAACCCTTAAGTTGTACACGTTGACAAGGATAAATATTGCAATAAGTGACGTCACTGAACATGTGAACCTTATCCAGCCTTATATGTCCAACAAAAGGTGAATCCATTTCGATTGCCGCCGCATTAAAATCTTCCATTTTACCTGTATTGTGATACCTGCATCGTAAAGACAAAGGAATTAACAATATATGAACTATGAAGATTCTCCAAAACGGAACACTTTAAATGCTTCCAATCAAAAATAGAAAAGAAAGGTCAAACTTTTCATTATTTTAAACCAAGTTACCGATCAAACACAAAAACTTATCAATATGTAGTTCAGACTTTCGCTACCACTTGCACTCCAAATTTTTCGAGCAAAAGGAGTCAAGAAGGAATAGAGCCCAAAACGGTTTGACTATTGCAATATGAAGGTGTATGGAAAGAAATGACTTCATACAATATCCTTGACACATAGAATCCACAACTTCAAAAGTACTCAATGCTATGGTCTCACCAGATTTATGTAAAATGCACCCCACTAGATTTAATTGAAATGTGTCCACGGAAAAAGAAAGAAAATAATATGTTCCCTTGAAATTGTTTTATTTTTGGAGTCTTTTAACAGTGCAATCACTTTTATATAATATGCAGCTACGATGGCAAGTTTAGTGAATTTATCGTTGTCATCTATTAGCTAAGAAATAAAACAAATAGTAGAGGACACCAACAGCATGGTCCTTGATACTAGGAAAGGTTCTTTTCAAAAACTGAAAGGCAAGGAAATTTGCTTTTCTCAAAATGGATTCCTTCAGTCGGCCTTGGGATGGCAATGCTTCCAGTGTTTCCTGTGCCTCATAACAGGAACAGTTTCACTATTTTTGCATCACAGCTCTTGGATCCATTCTCATTATACATTTTTCCTTTCTTAGATCTCTTCATATCTCTCTTTGTATATTTTTTCTCTGAGCTCCGTTCTCCACTTGATTTATAGCAGCTACTTTTGGGCTCCCACGTTGTATTGTTATCATAGTACTGCACAGTCCCATTGACCTACTCTTGTAAGACATTAATAAAATTACCTTATCTAATCTATTCTAATCATCTCTCTATCCAATCCTTAGATCAAAAAGTTTTTAATTGGATAAAGAACTTCGGTAAAGGTAAAAGAACTATGGGCCTTCAGCATTCATGAGTTAGCTAACCGGTACTGTTAGATGGAACATTTTTTGGGGTGCCCAGAATAGATTTATATATATTTGGCATATGGCCTTTCCCTAGCTGAGCCCTACAATACAGTACGCTGCCCCACGGACCACTACTATCCCACACACCCTCCCCTATCAGAATTAAAGAGTGTTGCGCGTGTAAAACCCAAGTGCATCGAGTCGAAAACCACCAACACATTGATGAGTCAATTACGTGCCAGCCAGAAATAAAAGAAAAGAGATGTAGTTCGTCGCTAAGGAAAAAGTTGAGTAAGGCATACCAGTTGTTGTTGATTTCTGGCCTAGTATTCATATAGAATAGAAAGGGGAGTAACAATGAAATTGGTTCCTGGCTTTGCTGCCATGCCATAGCGGTATAGCAGTAAGATGTTGTAAGGCAGTTATTATAGCAATCGGAAGGAGCCGGTATAATAGAAAGGGGAGGCACAATGAAATTGGTTCTTGGCTTTGCTGTCATGCCATAGCGGTATAGCAGTAAGATGTTAATGTTGGAATAATGTAGAAATCTAGTTATTGGGTTGATGTGTACTTTCTACTGTAAGCATGTAGAGGTTTCAGATCCACTTTTCTTGGATCTATGATTTGGTTTGTTATGACTATCTAAATCATTCTTTATTTGATAATCGAATTGGTTTGACACCATTCCTTCCTTGTGTACGAGAGTGAGCCTTTCTCCTCTGGAACTCTCTTGCCCTGCCTCTCTGTGATTAGTTAATTTGGTATCAGAGCCTGCGTGCTATGTGCTGAGCGTTGGGAGTAATTGTTGAAGAAACCGTTGTGTTTAGAAGAGTGCCCACTTGGTTGCTGCGTGTGTGAGTATTGGGCTTGGAGAGACCCTGACTATTTTTTTTTCAGAGCCAAGTCTGCAAAGACAAGTTCAAACCATTCCTTGTGTACGGGAGTGAGCCTTTGTGCTCTGGAACTCTCTTGCCTCTCTGTGATTAGTTAATTGTTAGAAGGCAGTTATTATAGCAATTGGAAGGAATCAGTATGGTCTATTCAACATGGAATAACAATAGAGAGAGGTTTTCATTTTGAATACTTAATGATAAACATGTAGACAACTATTCTCCAACTCTTTTGTTGTGCAGAAATAAATTCCAACAAACCTTAGTGAAAGACATGGGTGATAAGAAAAGCAGAAATAGAAAACTGATTCTAATGGAGTGCAACACAAAGAAGGATACCTGTTAGGACAATGTACTTACCCAACTTCAACAGAGATTGAAAACATTTTCAAAGGAACCTTTTGTAAATGGTTCTGGATCTGTAGTGCAGTCTTCTCTGAACAGTAAGCATGATTACAACGGAAAGCTCGCAGACGAAGGATAACCTTTTGATCTGGAAGTTGCACTTTAGAGCGGAATCTACGGGTTAACGCTTCCTGTTTAGATAAAAATAATAAATAGGAAGACTTAGAGCTCATACACATCTTTCTGTATACACTCAAAAACACTCAAAATGATGGATAAATCGTAACCGAAAGTAACTTACTAGTTACAATACCTTGAGGAGATACCATGAACATATGTTTTCTTGACCAGAATCAAGGAGAACTTTATAGGATGGGTTTGTTAGAGCAGTAGCAGCATGTATTCCCACTGGATCTCCAGGTTGCAGATGTCTCCTCAATTTGGTCTTCTCGCCTTTCCATTCTGATAACTGTGTCATAGGTCCTAAATCATACCGAAACTGCACCAAATGTTTTCCCTGTGTGGTCCGTATGGTACCATCATAACAGATAATGATGTCCCGAAGAAATGCCATAAGTTGCTTAGAAAGTCTTCCCGGTTCCTTAACCTCTATTGCCTTGCTAAAAAGTGCCTCTCTTGAGGAGATTGCATTAATAAATGCTTCATGAGGCTTTAAACCATTAGTAATAGAGGATACAATAAGGCCGCGAGCCTCACAAAAATTAACTTCAGCATTGAGAGGTGAGTTGTTGTTCAACGACGAAAAAAGCCAGTTACTCCACCCTCTAGGTAAAAGTTCATTTCCTTTAAATATCTGCATTCCTAAGAATCCAGTTTGCTGAATTACTTTATTCATAGAACGCCCACTTCCAGCCTGAATAATTGCAATGAGAGAGTTAGATTTAAAGATGCATTTTGATATAATGTTATGTGTATGGTGGACTTGATTCTGTACATAGGGGACTATTGCATCCTCTAAACCTGAGAGCATCGTATGCTTCATACGAGGAGCCACATCTTCAACACATTTATTAACAGCATCAACCAAATACTTTTTTGAAGTGGTGTCATGAAATGGATGCACATCATCCAAACCCACACTAAGCCCTTCTTGAGATAACCATTCTGTTAGAGTATGTTGTGCTGAATTTAAAAACTTCAGGGCTTCCCTGGGCCCTTTTTGGAAAATCAATGTATGTAAAATTAGTTGAACAGAATCATGGGAATCCTTCCCACCTTGAAGGATACATACAAGTTCACTTTTCTCAATATAAACTCCTTTTCCAATGCAGTTAAAATCAGGAGGTAAGCACATTTGAAAAAGTTGACAACCTGTCCAAAATGGTCCTCCATGCGGAGATCTGATGATTGCTGGTTCAGGGACAGCTGAGAGTGTCCACATTGATAGCTGATGCATAGTTATTTCATTAAGCAGTGGCATGCTGAGGAGCAGACTAGCTGCAATTAAAGTATCTTGAGTAAGCATAAGCAGCATCTGTCCACTCTGAGAATTAATAAGTTGCTGATCTAAACTTAGAAGTTCAGAAAGTTCCGCTCGAGATTGCAGAGACTGTGGCACAAAAACATGTATGCAATCCCCATCGAAATCTGCATCCATTGGAGGACATATAAGAGGACTGACACTGAAATTGCAACTTGGCTGAATGCGAACTTTCAAGGCCTGAATAGAATGTTTGTGTATAGATGGTGGTCGATTAACAATGACAGTATCCCCATCTGAAAGTTGTCGATGAACAATTTCGCCAATCTCAATCGTCTTAACCATTTCAAGGAACTCTTTTGATCGACAATTTCCACCTATATCAACCAATGTGCTATAAAGGCCTTGGTTCACAATACTTTGCATCCTTTCCTTGTTATATAATGTTATGCGCTCCTCAACTGTAAGACTTTGTGCTACTTCAAGAGGAATTCCTATTTCATCTATTTCTATATATGCATCTCCAGTTAAGACACCACGTGCAGAAAATCGAGAAAGTTTTTGCAAAAACAGTGTTGCAATCCTCTCCCCCCATATTTTTGAAAATGATTCAGCGTCTCCTAAGCTTTGACCATGAACTTTAAAAGGCTCCTTGTCTCCTGGGCTCTGCAAAAATTGCAAATAGCATGGAGAAACTAAATCTATATGAAAATGAGTATTAATCACCTATCAAACACAGCTTGTTAGTTGGTACTATAAACATATAATATACCTTTTGACCACCACGTGCACGCAAATATTGTGAACATAATGACTGGAGCAGTTTTGTTTCATGCTTTCTAGTATCAAAAGTGGGTTTCCCTCCTCTAGATTCTTTAATTCTCCCCACTGTACTGATGATTTTCTTCAACATTTTAGTTGCTCCATCCTGCATACGAAAATACTAAGCATGTTGCATAGCATAAAAATTACGAAACTTGAAAAATATGCAGCTAATATTTAGTATATAAACAAGTTCCTCTTTTGCAATAATGTGCTTCAAAAACATACGAATCTACATACAATACTTATTCTTGTTGCTTTGACTGAATCTGCAGAGATCCTAGTACAATTAGGGGGCACTGGAAGGCAGTCCCAAATAAGTGATTCTGGCCTTACTCCAAATCCTTTCGAAGTTGTCTCAGGAACCTGTCTAAGAATGTTCAATGCCTAGCACCACAGAACACGTGAGAAGCTACATTAATCAATAACCTAGCAGAATCATATTTCTGCATTCTGTATACCATGAGCACTAAGACAAATAAAGGTAACTCTGCATGCCTGGATATTCAGAGTAATAAGAATGTACTAATAAGAGCTGTACAGAACAAAATTACTTTTCGGAGCATTCCTCACTTGTACACTAATCCAATCTCACTTGTTCTCAAAGATAAACATATCAGAATTCATAGCCAACCAGGTAGCTTAGTGTTTATGAATGTTGGATTAGTTATTTTCTATTGGCATGGTAATTAAATGAACAAGAAAATGTAAGGCTATAGTCCAGTCATAAAAGTTTCTTGAGGTGGCCAGCAATGGATACGATATTAGTTTCATTGATGTAATATATGACTAGCAATACGTGTGTATAGTTACAATCTTAGATTAAATAAACGTGTTACATAATTTTGAATGTAGCCTTTTCATCAGCTAACATCATGAAGGATATGCTCAAAATTCATTCGCTTGTTATTTGCATCTTATCGTCCACTTTTGCTAACTCCATCTACAAACTAACAGGGTCCTCCCTGAATTTATGGCCATGTCACTAATGCCTCTGCTTAACATTTTGACTAAAAATCAGATTTATTTTATCAATAGTCAACCCACTATTCATCAATGACAATTTCAAATGCATTTCAACCAAATAACATTACAAGTGATTCACAAAATAAGGTGAATCACTTGTAATGCAGGAGCATCCTTAACGAATTGCCAAATCTAAACAGCCAACAATATTCCCAGTTTGAACTTCTATGTTTCTAGTTTGATGTAGTTTTCATTGTTACAGAAATCTGTGATAGATGAAATAAGGACTATCCCAATCCCTTCATAACAGGAAAGTGATGCTCAAAAAAGGAGTAGTCGACATAATAAGCATCAACAGAAGATCAATGTGTTGTCTACAAAGGAAGTAATCGACAAGCTACTCCACCATCAAGGAGACTCACAGACAACACGATCCAATGATGTAGTGCCCAACCACTCGATTTGAGTTGTAGTGAACTTAATTGGTAGGCAACCTTACTATTTTGACAGTTTAGTAGACATGAGAGTATACACACTTCATATCTTTATCTTTCATACACCAGCTTCTCACAATGTTTCCAATGTAAATAATCGATCTACTCCATTCCCCATTCCATAAAATAATAGTATCTCGTGGACTTGCTTACACTTGGTTATGAAATTGGGATTATATTTCGGGAACCTTTCTTGTCAATTCTATGGTTGGTCTTTGAGTTAAAAATAAAGTAAATGAGACACTAGACTCAAGCGCTGAGAAGGTGCAGTAGAGTAATTGAATCATTAAGTAAAGATAACAAGAGAAAGTATGCTTCTCATCCGTAAAGATTGCCACTTTTCTATGATACTCAATAACTACACGAGACTTGTACTAAAGTGTTTGAGCCAATATATCTCTTTTCGAAGATGATCTAGTTCTAAGCTAACCTGTCAAGTTCATTATTAGAACAGATCTGAAAATAATGCCTGGTATATTCAAAAATGAAAATCTTATGGCAGAAAATAGTTTTAGGATTCTAAAATGGTTTCTTTGGTTGCAAAACTTTGATTTTGAAATTGTAAATATACCAGGATATTTGAATTGTATTGCTGATATGCTAACTAGAGAAGAATTACAGGAGAAAACTAGCCTCAACATGTTTGGCTATGGAGCATCCAGCTCGTCAAACAAAAAATCTAAGCTTCGAATCTTCAATGATCCCTTGTCAGAGGAAGAAAGAGAAGATTTTTTGAATTGCACCAGCAAAAAGGAAGCAGATAAGTATCTGGCACTCTCCTTGATCCAACAAGTAAATGCCTCTCCTCTGAAGGATTGCACCTCAGAGTCACCTAATGCATTTTGGACCAAGGAAAAATACTTTGTTTCCTTACCTTTTAACCCCCTAGAAAAAAGCTCAAAAAGCCTCTGTTGCCCTTATGTCTCCCTCAGAAAGAGAACTCTATGCAAATGAAATCAAAGAACTCTTGGACAAAGGCCTTATAGAACCTTCTAAGAGCCCTTGGGCATGTCCAACATTTGTTGTCAATAAACACTCTGAGATAAAAAGAGGAAAACCCATCCTGGTTGTGAATTTTAAACCCTTCGAGCAAGGAAATATGCTCTTTTTCTATCTGAGCTTTTTGTCTGAGAAATAAAATATCATAGGCTTTGTCATCGATGTTTTGGCTAGTTAGTTGTTGCTGATAATTGTTGTAATTAAACAACTTTATTTCATCAAAGACACTTTCGTGTAGATTTGATGATCTATATGGCATGAACTCTCTTTTAGAAAGACCATCATGAGCAAACTGTCGAAATGGAGTATCAGGAATATTTCTTCCTGGATGGAACGAGGCATCACCCTATGGGTTTGTGGAGGTGAAACCAGGGCTACTTCTAGGGAGAGACATCATGTACAAGATTACTCATTTGTTTCTGATTTTTAGTCTCTCAAGTGCTTTTCTGCAAGCAGGGTATTCTGCATGTTGACCTTTGTGCTCATTATTATGAACAACTGAAAAGGAAAGGCAGGAAGAAGAACAGGGTTCAAACAAGGCTGGTTTTTCAGAAATATTATTCATAGAGGAAGATCTTACAAGAGGTGGAGCAAATTGGGGAGAAGGAAACCCTTCAGGCAATTTAAAAGAGTAATTTAAAAGAGTTTGAAAATCTGTCAAAGACAAGGGGTTTAGGAATAGAGAGTCGTTAGTTCTTATTTTTTTCAAAGTCTCTCAACTCTCTATATCTTTCCTCTGCCGTCATGAATAGGATCATCTCACGGGGCATTTACAAGATTTGTGATAACAATTCCAAAGTATAGAAGCCCACCTTTGCTGCTATTAGATCGTATTTTAATTTCTCCTGATAAGATAATGTGTTGATCATATAATATATGCCATTCTCCTACTGCTATGCCATGTCTTGATGATATATTATGTGATGTTGTACTTTATATTATTATTGTCACATTAGATGTATTGATTATTTGATGAAAATAGTTAGTAGTTCCACCCATAAGTTGAGGAGGGTAGCAAATTCTTGATTTACTCATGTACCATTGAACCAAGGTGACTCTTGGTTTACAAGGACTTTTTCCCCCTTCTTTGGATCCACCTTTGACCACCTACACATCATCCATCGTCACCTCATACTTTGGTTTGTATCCTAAGGGTTTGTGATTGATAGATTGATTGTTTCTTTCCCCCTCTATAAATAATTCACCATGAAGTACCTCCATTTATCCCCTAGTGTCTTGGAAATGTTGTGATATAACGATTCCTGAAATGATTCAAAAGGTCCCTAAGTATGCTCCCTAAGGCTCACTGCTATTAAACAGGATAAACTATTATTGAGCAATGCTCCTTCCCCAAATCCAACACAAGGATCCTTATCCACTTTTTCACCTGAAGACCTCATCCAGTGTTGAAGAAGTTAATGACTCTAGTGGTCAAATAGAAAGTCAAAAGTAAAAGTCCAAGAAAGCTCCAAGAAAAATCAAAGCAAAATCAAGGGATAAAAAAAAGAGGAAAAAACCTTTGAATTCCTTGTTCACCACCTAGACAACTAGGTGACCAACCATGTACCATGTGCATGGTAGATGAGAAAGAAGTACCTAATAAAGTTTGTTCAAGCGAGGCAGGTCTTCTTATTATCTTTTCTCCATGAAATTTTTGTAACCCTGCTGGGGATATTGTAATGATATGTCAGCATGAAGATCTAGTTTTTGTATAACTTAGTTTCCTATAACTTTTTCATTAGAGAAGTCCTTTCATCGAGTGTTTTTTCCCCTGGATAATTAAATTCTTTTTTCATTAGGGAAGGTCTAGTTTTTCACTCAAAAATACCTCCAGAGTGGAGAAAAGCGTTCTAATGATCGAGTCCATGGAGTGACTAAAGCCTAGGAATGTTCTGTGTAACCATGCTAGACACCATCCAGAGTCTTGCAGAATTTCATTAGGTTTTACCTAGGATTTTTTAATTTTTGGTGATTAAAAATCGTCTCTCGGCATAAAAATGTTGTAATAAAAAGAGGGTTAAATGGCATATAATACCAATGAATAGGGATATGGGTACTCAAAATTAATGACATGAGTCCCCCTACACCCTTGGGCAAAGTTTGAAGTTATTTGGACAAGTCTTGCTAATGTTTTGGTCACATTTTCCAAAGTCAATCAAGTAAATCGAAAAAATTGGCAATTAATTAGCATGCCAAATTTTGGAAAAGCGCCTAAAGTCACATAGAAGGGGGAAATTAAGTTTCTAAGTGTTATGTTATGTTCCTAAGATGACTTTAGAAGAACAAAGGCCCCCCCGATGCAAGTGTTTCACAAGAATGAAGATGTCGCCAAAGGGGGGGCACCCTCTCTATGATGGAAATTGAGATAATTAAAAATAAGCCAAAGTAAGGGGTCCCACTTTGATGATCGGCCCCTTTAGGCCTAGAATGAAGATCAAAAATATTAGAAGATGGTTTCCCCCCATTTCTATTTGATTTCTCACCTTAGGAGATGCCCCCAAGAAAAGTGGTTCCCTTCTTTGACTCCACTCTCTCATTTTGACAAGTGGCTTGCATGAACTTGAGCTCTCTCCTAACTCATTTCCTATTTAAGGAGGCTTCCCTTCCTCATTTGGGCTAGAAAAGACACACACACCCACGCATGCTCTCATTCTTTCTCTTGCTCTCTTTCCCTTGCTCTTGCTCTCATTCTTTCTTCATTTGGGCTAGAAAAGACACACACACCCACTCTCTTGCCCATGCTCTCATTCTTTCTCTTGCTCTCCTTCACTTGCTCTTGCTTGGGCCATTGTAATTTTCAGCAATTTGTCTTTGTTCATCAAAAATATTTGGAGGAACCTTATGTCCATCGTTCCCATTGATGATTTGCTTCAATTCTTAAGGAGGTACACAAGTTTGGTTGGCCAATGAAGCATACTAATCTGCTTTGGTAAGATTTATGGTATTTGTATTCCATAAATTTTGTGAGTTTTCATTCTTGCATCAAAAGAAGTTCATATATTTTCTAGTTTGAAGTTTATGATTTCTTTGCTCATTATTTGATCTCACCTTCTAGAAGTTGTGTAGTGAAAATCTTATAAGTTGCAGGTCATTTGAATTGAAGAGTGGATTCCTCAGTTGGATACCCCATTGCTTCACTTCTTGAAGAAAAAAGGACCAATTTTATTTTTCTTTACATACAAATTTCTGCATTTTAGTTTTAGTTTGTGGAATGTTTCAAATCTGATTTTAACTCTTATATACTCGAGTTCTTTCATTCAAAAATATTTATTTGGCAACTTTGTGTAAATTTTGTATATATATATATATTGCATTAACATATTAACTTCCCCAAAGTGATTTTGGACACATTTTATCATTTTTTGGTTGCTGGTTTTTAGCAGGTTAGTGACAAAACAAGGCAAAACTTTGTCCAATTTCAGCCAAGAAGGGTGCAAAAGCTACCCCAAAGGAAGAGCTTCAAGGTCATCTCAAGAAAGGGGAAAAACATAGTTTTTCTCACTCTTTATACCTCTTTCTTTACTCTGAAATTTCATCCTTTGTAACAACTCCAAGAGAGTCTCTTGGACTTGATTACTTACTTTGCATTTTCAGTTATATCGAGTTTCATTTATTTGCCATCCATTGCTAGCAAAAGAAGTTGGGCTTGCCCACCTTTGCATAATCAATTGTTGATTGGTGTAGGGTTAGATTAGTTAGAATTTCATTTTTTTTGAATTTTCTTCTTTATTTTTTTTCCACATCTTGCAAGTGATTTGGCTATGCCATCCTTCCAAAATCGTGGCAGCTAACGTTCTAATTTTGTTATTTTTATTTGCCCACACCTTGCAAGTGATTTGGCTTTGCAATCCTTGCGAAATCGTGCGAAATCGTATTGTCTTGTATCTTTCTTTCTTTTATTTTTTATTTTCCCCCACCTTGCTAGTGATTTTGGCTATGCCATCCTTGCAATATCATGTTGGCTTGCATTTTTTTTTTGTAACTAGGGGAATCGACAACTAGGGCTGGGATGGTACTCGCGTGACACGGGGTCCAGAGATCCATTCCCACTACCATTATACCCCTAGGTGCCCCACACCCGCACGCAAGACATGGGACACAGGTAAACCCGGGTGGGATTTGATCTCGTGACCTCCAGTTACAACAAGTGACTTCATATCAATCGAACGCCAATGAGCCACACCCGTTCGAGCTAGTGCTGGATTACATTGTTAATAATTGTTAACTTTTTCATTTTATTTAAAATAAACCTTGCCCCAATCTTCCCCCCGTATTCACTCCCCTTGTCGGTTGGTCCGACCCTGGGTGACAATAAAGAGAATAGATTTGAGTTGGCTAGAATAATAGGCATTTCAATCTATTATTGCGAAATTGAGAGAAGAAGATTAGTGTGTGAAGCTAGAGAGGTAGAGGTCGTTGGGGGCCTTGTGGCACTTAGTGTCCTCCTGTTGAGCACCCGTCTAGTTCTTGGAACTGACTTGTGGAGCTAGAAGAGAGCTTTGTGCTCTCTTGTTGAACACCCAACAGTTTCTATCAGTTGAGGCATAAGGGTTGGAGGTAGACACATTAATTAGTTCGCTTATTTTCTCATCCTACCACATTAATCCCCTAAGTTGAAGAAAGACCTTCAAATAAATTAAAATCTATTGGACCACTTGCACAACATCACGATATTTCATTTTATTTATTATTGCAGTGATTGTTTATTTGGTTCAATTCTACTTCAAGATCTTCTCGTACACTTTAGTTCATTTGCTTAAAGTATTTTACATTTGATGAATGTGGTCTTTTGATTATTGTGGTGAACGAACGATTTAGAGCAGTTTGCGCATTTTGACAATTTCATTGTAATATTTGCTTGTGACTTGATAGCCTGATTTAGATAGGCATTAGTTTAGTAATATTATATTTTTCTTGCAATTATATTTGGTTTACGAATAAAGAAAGATTTCCTTTCATTTGAAATTATGGCATTTCTGCATGAATGATTGCCATAAAGTTTAAATTAATTTATTCATCTTTTAACTCCTAAAACACAACCTTTGAAACATAGTAAATAGGGACTACCCCCTAGACCTTTTTTAGGAGTTGGGTCTAAACGGAGAAGTTAGGAACTGAGGTGGAATTGGGTTCTAAACTCATAGTTGCCCTCAGGAACACACCTAGTGGTTAGAGGACTTTCCCACAGTCAAGTGTGTTTTAGGCAGCAACATTCCCCAAAACCTCAGAGGCCCAACAAAAAAAGCTATGAAGATGAACTAATGCATTGAAGACAAGTCAAAGAACAAAAGAAAGGCCGCAAAGAATAAAATCAAGGCCTAATCATTGTCCCAACTGAAGAAAAATCAAGTCAAGAAAAAAGAAGCAATGATAGGGTAATTTTCTAGGAGCCAAGCAAGAGTAACTCATAACCTATGTTGCACAAGTTTCTAGAACGCGAGAACATAGGGAACGTGAGTACAAGTATCGGATACGTCTAGAAGTTTCCCACAAATTTGCAAGAAACAGTAGGTTGGGAACAACAATAATATATATTAAAAAATATAAAAATAAAATAATTAAAAAAACATGAAAAGAGAAGAAACATAGAGAATAAAAGAAACATTAACACAAACCAAATGACTTAACTTATCCCTTGTATTGCAGTTGTAACTAAAACCTCTTACCAAATGGAAATGGCAATAAAATCAAGATTACCATCCACGTCATTGATTATAAAATGTAGACTATTTCTAAAGTGGGGACTTTTAAAAGTTATTGTCCCTATATTTGTGGCTATATGTATAGAGTAAGTTTTCAATTTTGTGTCAACTATAATTAAAATGTATTAGAATATGTATGTTTACAAGACATTCATTAGAGGAAATTTGGGGTCTAAAATGGGCCTTATAAGAAAACGTGCCAACAATAAGTCCTTGTGAGTTGGAATTCAAGAACCAATAGAATTTCAATAAAATGAGTCAACCATAATGGTTGAATTGACATATTTGTCATAAAAAAAATTACTTTTTTTGTTCGTATTTTCGACATATCTACCTGTGTTTTTACTCAAATTTCGATCGGGAAAGGTCATTGGATGCGGAATTTGATTCTGCATCCAACGAGTACCCACACTGCATACTTTTGACGGACCTCGCTACTTCAAAAACAAGAAATACGTGAAAAACATGATCATGATGTCATCATCACATTTTTTCAGGTATTTCTTGTTTTTGGGGTAGTGAGGTCCGTCAAAAGTATGCAGTGTGGGTACTCGTTGGATGCAGAATCAAATTTCGCATCCAATGAGCTCTCCCNTGCAGAATCAAATTTCGCATCCAATGAGCTCTCCCGGTTGAAATTTGAGTAAAAACACAAGCAGATATGTCGAAAATACGAACACAAAAAGTAGTTTTTCTCTTTTTTCCTCCAAAATTAATAAATATTATTTTATTATTTTAACTATTATTTTATTATTTTCTTTAGGAGGCCCATTTTATACCTCAAAATTCCTCTAATGCTATGCTAGGGTATTTGCAAAGGTGTATAAATATTCAAATTTAAATTATTATAAAATAAAAATAAAAATAATTTTTATTTAAATGTAATATACGAATTTAGTTTTAAGGTATGATTTAAAACTATTTCCGATTAGTTAAAAGTTTACTTTTTATTCATAAAGTAAATAGTAAAATAGATAAATTTATTTTCTTTTATTTAATATATAAAAGGTCAAAATAGATTTACATTTACTATTAATTAGCGGTAACTGAAATTCAGTGTAGGGACGAGTGAATACTCTAGCACGAACGGTAGGCAAAGATCAATGCACCAACTCAACAAGATAGCACAGAAAATACTTTTATTGCAACTTACTTTTCTAGAGAAAAAATTTAGATTCAACCATGTATATATACAGTCGCGAGGAAATAGGAATGTTGTTAACAACCAACATGGCGATCATGAATGTGTGAAAGTTCCCAGTGAAAGAAACAAGCAAAAAAAAAGTTCTCGTTCTCGATTTTAGAGGTTAGAAGTTCCCAATAAGTTCCCAACAGTTCGGAACAGATTCCCCTGGATTGGGAAAGTTCTCTACAAGTTCCCAAGTTCATTGGAATGTCGAAAATTCGGGAACAAGTTTCCTAAAAGCCTGGAGCAATTCCCGTGCTACATAGCTCATAACCTTCATTGCCATGTCAAGGAACTTCCTATCGTCTTCACTAATGGAAAAAATCACAAAGGAACCCATATCCTACATCTTGTGTTAGTTAGTCAACTTGTTATCACGAATCTTGTAGTTGACCCGTAAGGTGATCCTATTTAGGACAGAAGAGGAAAGGCAACTAAAGTAGCGACCTACAATATCCATGACCTATGAAAAAACTCAGATGTGACGCCAATCAAGGATATCGACACTTCGGACTCGGTGAAAATACTGAGCCCAGGGGGCGTCCCTATGACCAAGATAACCCTAAAATAAGGAAAATGAGTAGTCAACCCAGGGAACTTGGTAAAATCTCTTAGTGCGATGGTTAATTAGATTTTAAAACAATTACTAAGGGATTTCAAGCATCCAGGTGAAAAACCCCAATTTTACCCTAAGGTTTTAAGTTGGAAAATGAGATCTATGGCAAAATGGTGGAATTAAACGAAGTTGGATACTCAAATTGATCGTTGGATGTAAGATAAAGCAAATGAAAGCAAAACCAACAATACCCAGTTCGCGGTTTCTAAAATACCCACTCCTCCCAAGGAGAATGTCTTCCCCTAAGAAGCAGACCGATGCTTAAGATGGGAAAATGGTGTCCGATGATGATGAAAATTAATTCATAGCGGTTTTACGTTTATTCCAATGTGGGTTTTAAGTTTCATAGCTCGCCGCAAACTAGAACCTACAGATCTACGAAATGAGGGTTTTCAAATACGGTTTGATGAAAGGAAAACGCAGCCCCAATCAGATACTAAGAAAAAGGATAGATCTTACCTGGGAAAAACATACCTAATGTTTTAGAGGATGAATTTCTAAGTGATGAAGATTATTTCCGCATAGATCAAGTGAAGAAATTGTGAAAATCCGGCTTTGTTGAAAATGCCCAAGGAAGCCAAATGCACCCTCTCTCCTACCAAGTCAAGTAAAGTACAATGAGAACGGCAAGAAAAATGACAAATGTTGATGAGAAGTAAAGGAATAAGAGAGTGAGAAATCAGAAAATAGAAAAACTCCCTGTATCCCTCAATCCAAAAAAGAAGAGCGAGGTGGGTGCCTCGCACAGCTGTGCCCCTCTCCAAATCGACTTCCCTGTCAAACAAATGGATCCAGAAAAAATATGCCACAGATTCACCAATGATCTCCAATGCAAGCGAGAAATAATGTCAGTCAATCAAAAAGAACATTCTTTAATCATCCACAAAAGACAAGAGATCCCAGAAAGATTTTCTCTATTATTCTTCACGATCCAATGATGCCAAATTTCGCGATGGGATACAATGGGGGGGGTCTCGTATTTATATAATAGCTTTTGAGAGACGCAAACATTAACATACTTTTACATCCCCGACAGTTGAGATTATAACTTCATCAACAGAGGAGATCAATTTTACATGGATTAACTTGACTACATCAAGGGGGGCACACTTTTTGCCCAATGACACCATGTCTAAGACAAAATAAAATATAACATAAGATGTGATCATGATAATACATCAAAAGGGGGTCACTAGGGGCTTAACTCACCCTAGGCCCTATTACAACCTCATAACATATGATATAACAATGTAATACATCAATTAGCCAAGTTGAGGGGGTGCCCCTTGGGGGGATTTCCTCACTGGCTGAGACAAAATAAAATAATCCGGACAAATCCTGACTAAAAACTGTTGAAGGACTATTCGGGTTACTGACACACATCAACTGCCAAAATTCCAAGCCATTTCCTTGACCCAATTGGCCAAATCGATTTTTTCAGTGCAATTCCTAGTTTGTTTTTGCTAGTACATCCTCTGAAAAATGATAAAACCACCATAACTCTGTCCAGGATGAGATTGGGGCAGACTGACTGCTCTGGATGATATGGAGACACAGAAGAATGATATAAGTGACTAGTCATACCCCCTGGAACACTACACTGCTCTAGGAGAACCAAAACACTCCCATCTGTAATAAAATTTTGATCATTTGGCCAAATTAATAAAGTGATAATAATCACTTATTAGGAGAACCGAGGCTAAACTCTCAAAACTGAAACCACAGTATTGGTCCTGGGCATATCTAGAACAAATATAGACCATGTTGTTTTTTTAGTCACTGCCTTGGGAACCGTGCTTGACTACATCAATTTGATCATGTAAGCATCCAGGGTAAGAAATGCTCCGATGGTGTATATCAAAACCAAGCTTAAATCAATGTCATTCATAATCATGATGACAATAATATTTAATAGTGAAAATAATACCTGTGCTTCTGACAAATCTTAGAACTTTTTGGAAGTCTTCTTGTTCATGCCATACTTACAAAGTGTAAACAATGTGCTACTATTGGGTGAAGATGGAGAACAAGGCTAAGCCTAAGGGGAATGACTTTTGAGTGACTTTGACTAAGTGATCTCTCGGAATGATAATCAATACACTCAACCAAAGTGACATATACATGACAAATAGCAGTAGGGGAAGGAGATGTCTCACAAATGGATAAAGTACTTGGGCTTGTTTCCTTTAGACTCTAGCAAGATTTCCTTTGCACTAACTTGCAACATAAGTCAACCTTCAAAGGCAAGTGCCCTGGAATCCTTTTGAACCCCAGTGCTAACAAAGACACAACCTTTGCAGGCTAGTCTCACCCTGTTGCCTTGTGGGGGAAAATGATTCGAACAATATACAAAGAGTGGTTGCTCATCCTTTGACCATTAACATTTTCAATACATTTGATATTTCACATAATATAGTAGCCAACCTACAAGAGCAGGTTCCCTGGAAAGCCTTCCGGGCTCCAGTAAATGACTAAGGCCTAGACTCGCTGCCAGGGAGCAGTCCATAGCCCCGACAGGTTTGCCTCTCCCTACTGCCCCTGTGGAGGGCAAATTAGCCTTACATTATACAAAGAATCATTGCTCAACCCCTTGGGCATTGACTACTTTTAAAACATTTATACTTTTGCATCCTTTAGATATATCTTTTATACGCTCCTATGCTTTAGTGTTTAGCAACACTGTTTGGTGGAGCACTTGTTTTGAGAACTAAAGGAGAACTTCCCAGTGAACCCAGCCACACTGGCCAAGTCACATACTTCATAGCCAAAGACACATAACAACATGGAGTCTATCATGCATAGGGGTCAAGATGGGGAAAAGATCTTCAATCTCACAAGTCTCAAACAGTCTAAGTCATGGGATAAATTTAACAACGGATGAACTAGATGGACAAGGACAAATGACACATGGAACCAACCTAGCACTAAGGTTTACTATTTGTACAAGCATGGCATGAGCAACAGTCTTCACATCAAGTCCCTTGATTAATCATAACACAAGTTCAAGCATTTAGTATATATAAGCATAGGTCACCATAATCATCCTAACATGACAAGCATAGGTGTTTGTCATACATCATAAAGCAAAATCAAACGAAAGAAGCATATCCATGATCTCACCATATATACCTATCTCCAACTGAGAAGGCCCCTCTCTAACTGTGTGTACCACATCTGATCTACTACCATTAGGGGAGTTTTGAAGTCTAAAATGGGCCTCATAAGAGATATAATAAAATATTATGAGTTAGGCATTTTGTGGGGAAAGTATATTTACAACTCACCTCTTGCACCACAACCAATGTAACTATGGTTAAGATAAATTGAAAAGATGTCTACAAATAAAGTCAATAAAAATATATTTGATGTGACTAAAAGTGGGAGTACTCTTCAATACATAAATTACTTTATGCACTTTAAAATAATGCAATTATATAAAAAAATAAAGGATGTTATTTTTTTAATTTTTTTAATATAACTTCCTTATCAATATTCACACTATTTATCATTTTAAATTTAAATATGTATATATATATATATATATAGAAGTATTATTATTTAATTTTACTGATTAAAAATAAAACATAAAATTTAATCATTATTTTAAATGTATTAATTATCTACTAATATTAATATCAAAATTGTTTATATAATATATTTATTACTAAATATAAAATAAATTATTTTTAAAAATATTTTTATTAAATCATATATCAATATGACGTAATATCCATTTATCTCGTTTTATATATCCACTCCATAATCAATTCGTTTGACATTTTTTGTCATGTTTTAAAGATTATGCATAATACTTTGAAGTAATGTTTACTTTTTAAAATTCAATATAATATATTAAATGATCATCACACGTTTTTTATTATTATTCTTTTGAATAATATTTTAATTTTTTATTAATACTTCATTTTACATTGAATTGAATTAAAATATTAAAAGTACTTTTTTTCTAAGTACTTTAAGAGTACTTTAATGTATTTATATTAAATTTATAAGTAATGTAAAAGTACTTTTTTCATTATGAGTACTTTTCTTACAATATTGTCATAGTTAACTATGGGTTTTCATTTACCATTTAGAATTTGACAATTAAGCGTCCTTAACTCAACTAGTACCACCTCAACTATTATAGATGATGTCATCCTCTAGAATGTGATTGCTTCTTATAAAGTTGATTTTGATGGTACATTTTTTGTTTTGAGGCCTATTTTTTACCTCAAAATTCCCCTAATCTCTGCTGAAATGAACTAGGTAAACAATGAAATCATCTGAATGGACTAATGAATCTCAGTCCTGGCAATGAAAATCCGCTGAACAAGGCTCTGAAATGGCTGAGGCTGTAATGATCCATGCTAAAACCCCATGTGAAAAATAGCTCAAAATAGAATAAGAGATATATATGCATGTTGCGTCAAGGTAACCCAGCTGCAAATGTATATGTGATAACACACCTAAAGCCCACTTCACTTGTCTAGCTTAGTGTCATCCAATTTAATCCACCACGAAGAAGAAAATTGTCCTTGTGAATGCTTAGTGTTAATGTTATCATAGATATATTGTAGTTGGGCTACCATGATGCAGTATGCAGCAAACAAATTTATCTCTTTATTTTTCTATTGCAGACATTTAAATGGGACTACAACATTGATCATCATTTCCAGCATGAACCATTCAGAGCCTTTATTTAGTAGAAGATGTAGAGAATTTCCTTGCCAGGACTGAGATTTCCTTTTTTTTTTAGATGACTTCAGTGGTGATTTAGTTCATTCGAGCAGAGTAGCATAGATGGTACATGGTTGATAGATGGGCATATCAGTTAGAGACGTGTATATGGTGAGATCAAGTATATTGCTCCTTGGTAGGATTTTTCTCTATGATGTATACTAACACCTTTGACTTGTAATGCTATGATGATTATGGTGACCTATGCTTATAATATATGTTTCGCTGGTGATTAACTTGTGTTGAGAATGATTAGAGAATCCGATGTTAAAGACCATTGTTTATCCCATGCTTTACACAACCTCTAAACTTTAGTGCTATGTTGATTCCATGTACCACTTGTCTTTTTCCCATGACTTATGATTGATTTAGACCTATGATATTGACAATCATCTTCCCCACTTTGACCCCTATGCATGATGGATCCTATGTCGATTTGTGCCTCGGCTCTGAGTTGTGCAAAAAACTTTCCAACACCTTAATCCTTCTGGGCCAAGAGAACCAGTTGGTGTTGGTTCCTGAGCTTACATGAGTTGAGTTTTGAAGCCTTGACCTCTTTGATCAGTTGCCCCCAATGTTTGATCTTGACTATGGATATTCCCCTCTAGTTGCCCGAAGAGTGTCTACTAAAACTTGAAGCAATTTGTCTACCATCATTACATGCATTATGTGTTAAATGCTATATACTGAGAAATACAAGCACTCAAATAAAGTTGCAAACTGTCTTTAGACACAACTCAAAAAGGGCTATGAAATGAAATTGTGAAAGGCCAATATAAAGCAATGGATAAATAAATGCAAAATCTAAAGACTGTTGATCATCTTATTTAAATGTAATGATTAATTCATCACAGAGCTTGCAAATTTTGATGTGAGATGGAGTAAGAGACATCTAATTCTAAGTGTTCCCTAGGATCTCTTCACTACAGTTTCTTGTGTACTCAACACAAGGTTCTTAGAAAAGATTCTCACTGAGCTTGATTGTTAGCTTGGATGTGAGTTGTAGACATGTTAACTTTGAATGGACTCTTTATAGATCAACTCATCCACTTGTGAGACGCCACCATTCCCTATTGTTCATCTATCATGCATATGTCACTGTGGTTGTGTGTACATGTCATCATTCAGAGAGATCATATGGTCAAAGTTAACTATAGGTCATTTCCCTTTTACCTTAGCCTTGTTTTCCACCTTCACCCAACATTAGCAAGTTGATTAAATTTTGTAAGTATGGCATATACAAGGGATTTCCAAAAGATTCAATCACTGTTCAAAGACATAGGTAAATCTTACTGATTATTATTGTTATTTATTATTGTCACCATGATCCTGATTGGGATAGTTTAAGTTGGGTTTTAATATACATCTTGGAGTAGTTCTCACCTTGGATGCATGCAGGTTCAGCTTAGTTCAGTATCTCACCTTCAGTTTGGGTATTTTGACCTGGTTAACCCAGCTGACCAAGACAAACACATTTCCCAAGGCCGTGGCTACAAAAATTGGCAGTGGTTATATTTGCTCCAAACAGGCCCAGGACCAATATTGTAGTCTCAGTTTTCATTAAATGGTCACAGTTATTGAGTTCCAGAGTTTACTATTATTTTTTATTGACTCTCACCATTATTTTTTGATGAGATGATGATAGTTATGGCATTTCAGTGGATAAGTGTGTATCAGTTGTCACGTGTACCATTCCACTATGTCTCCAGACACTTCTGTGCAGTCAATTTTCCCCAGTTCTCAGCCTAAAGGAAGATATCATAGTTTTTATTAATTTCAGAGGTTGTACCACTAAAAAACGAACTAAAAACTCACTGAAGAAGTTGATTTGCTTGTGTGATCAAGCAAATGATTTTGACGATGTATTTTGGATCTTTGGGTCATTTGGCACCAGTTTCATCCATTTTCATGCTCCAGATTATTATCCTGGGTCTCCTAGGGAGGACACCCCCCATGGGGGCACCCCTCACCTTGGTGATGATGTACTTTATTGACATATCTTAGGTTTTGATGTTGTATTAGGGACCTAGGGTGATTTATGTCCCTAAGACACCCCCTTCATGATGTATTAGATTGATATACCTTAGCATTATGATGTATTTCACCTTAGTAAGGCTTGATTGGGCAAAAGTTCGCCCCTCTTAATTTGGGCATGTTGATCCATGTATTGATCCATGTAAAAGTGATCTCCACCGTTGATAATGTTTTAATCTCAACCGTTGGATGAAAAAGTAAGTTATGGTTTGTGTCTCTCAAAATATATACAAAGAAGAGACCCCCCTCCCCTTGTAAACCATGAGCTCCGGTATTGGAACTTATGAATAAAGAGATTTTTGGGGGATCAAATACCTGTCTTTGTGGATGAATGAATGTGATGATAACTTAAACTATTTATCTCTTGCACTGAGACGGCATATTTTCTTGTATCTTCTTGTACCCATTTTGATTTTTGCAGGTGAAGGGGGTGACTTGGAGAGAGGCACATTGGTGACAGGACTCACCCTGACGTCATTCTTTGATTTGGTTCTATCAAGGAGTGGTTACTTCTTTATGACTCTATTTCACTATTTTTAACTCCTTATTTGCAGATCTCGATTGTTCTTGTCATACTTACTGGTTTTCCCTTTGTGTGGCAAGAAGAGAGGACACTATGGGTCACCGAGAAAAACTTTTTCATCAAGAACTTGTCTGGATCTCTCATTTGATTTGTGAGGAAGCAATCCTCATCATCCAAGAAGGTATCCACAAATTCCAGGTGAGTATCTTAGCCAATTTCTCTGTTTAATTTTTCATGCATTGCCCATCAACAATTTTTACTGAAAAACCCTTTGTAAGTTTGTAGTAAGTAGGAAAATTCACCGAGGTATATTCCACTCAAAAATTCAAAATTTGGTGATTTGGGTTTTGACAACCATTTGCCCATTTTTCTGTAGCACTGATCCCCTAGGAAAATCGCCCTCCTTGTCTTGCTAGTGATTTTTTTCGAGTTTTATGTATTTCTGGTTTTGTTTGGATCTCATTTATTGTCATACCTGTCATCGAAGCTATCAATCAACTGTGTTATAATCCCTAATTCATTATCAAACCTAACCTAGCATATTTCCCTAATTATACATTCAAATCCCCTAAGGTTCCTAGTTTGATCATTTGAATTAACACATTATTCCTCGATTTGGCAATCAAATCCATATGTCACCAAGTAAATCAACACCTGTAACTCCCCTTGACTCAATTATTCCTTAAATTGTGGCTTCATCCGCAGATCTAGGGTTTATAGCTTTCACCTTACGTATTCTATGCTTTTAGTTTGATTTGGTGATTTATCTTTAAGACTTTCCTTCTAGGATAGGTCTGGGTCTCCACCTTTGTCACTTGGGATTTACTGGCATAAAGAGAAGGATATCTCAACCGGCGTGACAACCTTTCCATTATCTGAGGGTTGGGGTATCCATATGTCACAACTTTAGTTGCCTTCCCCCTTTGCCTTCCTGAATAGGAACACTCTAAGGGGAAACTATAAGATTCGTGATAACAGTTATCATGGTACTAGTTAATTTGTAAATAATTTTCCTCACAAACCTGTTTGAAAATATTGGTGGTGTTAGTAGATCATCATGTGTGTCATGACTAACTATATGATGACTCACTTTAATCATTAATTGTATTTGTATGTACTTGTCCATGTGGACACCCTTTGTTGTTGGTCCACCAAGGACACTTTTGATCATAGTACAACTTCACTTCACTACTACTGAGACAACATCATGTCTTCTTGAGAGCTATTATGTACAGTGCCAGTTTATCAGTATCATATAGTGGCACTAACCAGTCCCATTCACTGAGGGACTAATTGCATATTTTTAGGTGTATATAGGATCCAATGATTCTAAGCACATATTTGGATACTCATGTGGCCACTTACTCAATCATATGACATCATTTTGATCATTACTGCCATGAATCAATCACTTTTAGAAAGGTAGCGAGTAATTCCCTAGTGTTTTACAGTCTTGATTTTCATGAACATGCATGGGGTTGATTTTTTTAGTATTTTCCAAGTCTATTGATGGAGTTGGATACCCATTTGACCCTACTATTAGCTCCCAAGGTTGCATGTCAAGACACTCCTCCAATTTGGTCTAGTCCCATTCACTAATTTCTCCCCAATTCATGGTGAGTAAGTCCCATTCACTGATTCATTGATTGCAGTATTTGTCGAAGTCTCCCCAGTTGGTCTTCCCAGTGGGATCTCTCCCTTCCATAAAGTTGTGCCCCTAATACTTTCGAAGATAACGACAATCCAATGCAAGCTTCTAAGAATTTATCTACAAGAGATTCAAATGGTGGAAGTGGATAGATTAGGTCGAAGTCGTGGGAGCAGAAGAGATCTCGGGAGTATTGATTATTAAGCCTGCTTAGCCTGTAAATTAATGATTCTGGGACTTTTGAGCCTATGAGTACATGCCAATCTCTATATGTAATCAATATTAAGCAACCTCATGGGAGATCAACAGGAAAAAGTGCATCCACCTGATCCATATGGTCTACATCATCTAAAATTACTTAAACTTTAGACCCGAGGGTATAACCAAATTCCAGACTCTTTATGTGCATCCCTTTCCCTTCATCAACACAGTCCCTTGGATTACCCAATCCAGACAAGCTCTGAATATGTTCTCTATGCAACGAGGCATTAGAAGATGTGAGACACTCTATGTTCTTTATGACCATCCTTGTTCCTTCATCAAGAGTGTTTATTGGTTTATCCAATCCAATGAAGCTCTTAAGAAGTTTTCTCTACATTGAAGAATCAGACGATTTAAGATACTCTCTGTCCTTTATAAACATCAGTGTTCCTTCATCAAGAGTGTCTATTGGCTTATCCAGCCGAGTTGTTAGGAAGTTCCTTTTTATGCATTACTTCTGACTTCAGACAAAAAGCATGATAAACAATAATCTAAATTCTTCTTACTGAAGAATTATTTTTCCATCGTTAATGTTCCTGCGCCACCTAAACCTCAAATCCCCAATTTTTTAGGTCTCCCTCCCTGATGTTGTTGCAATGGGATTGTATCTTCAAAATCTTTCAACTTATCATCCAAACCCGTTGGAAATTTGTCCACGTGCAAGGACTCTAGTGTTTTAACCATTTCCAACACTCATTTCTCATAAAATTTCTGCATTATATTTTATCTCTACTAGCACCATTAGATCTTGCTTAAATATTCATGTTTACAAGTAATTTCAAGTTGTTTACTCTATAAATTTTTCATAAATTTTGTACAATTTTTTCATACTTGTATGCAAGGTGTCCAAAAATGATTTTGGGCATCTTTCACTTTTTTTGTGCTTGCTGTTTTTTGCAAGTTTTTAACAGCACAAAGAGATAATCTGTCAAAATTTGAGCAAAAAGGAGTCCAAAGGACTCCCAAAGGCTACCACTTCAAAGTACACTGCCTAAAACGACCAAAATCTCTTCTTATCTCATTCTTTCTCAATAAAATCTACAATAGATTTTATTTCTTTCATTGTAACAAATACAAGAGAGTCTCTTGGATTTGATTCTTTATTTGTTTGTTTTTAAATTATATTTTGAAGTTACTTTTTTAGCCATCCGTTGCATGCAAAGGAGGTTGGGTTTTCCCACCCTTGCATTGCAAGTGAAGAGAGACCAGGATTTTTTATTTAGTTTAATTTTTCAGTATTTGTTTTTCTATTGCTTGCCCCATCTCTTACTTAGGAAGAGAGTTGTGTGGCTAGGTTAACCTTTCGTTTTCTTTTAAGTTGCCACCCATTGCTTACAAAGTAAGTTGGGTTTTCCCGAATCCCACCCTTGTAAGCAAAAGACAAAGGGATAGGATTTTGTTTTTCTCTTTTAAGGCATTGGTAATTTTTTTGTGCCCACACCTTGCAAGTGAAGTGGCTCTGCCATCCTTGTAATATCGTGTTGGCTAGTTTTGGTTAAAAGTTCTATTAATTTATTTTTTTCAATTTAAGTTAATAAAATCTGCCCCGTATCCACTCCCCTTGCGGATTAGTCTGATCTCGGGAGATAAGAAAGGGAAACGATTTGTGTTGGCTAGAATAATAGGAACTTAACATCTATCTCACTAGAAACTGAGAAAATAAAGGTTGACTCATTGAGCTATAGGGGTAGACGCTGTTGGGAGCCTCGTGGCACTTAGGGTCCTCCTGTTGAGCACTAGAGGTAGACACGTTTGCTAGGTTTTGTTTTTCTTCTTTAAACACACACTAATTCTCCTAAGCTAAAGTGCGACTTAAAATCATTTAAAATCTACAAGACCACTTGCAAAACATTTTGATCGTTTGACAATTTACAAAGCATTTTATTTAAAGTTCTACTTTTCAAGTTGGGTTGTCTACAAGTATTCTATTTATTGTTTGTTTATTTTACAAAAAGTTCATTCCAATAATTTGAATGTGAATATTGATTACTTTGGGATGTGAGTTGTCTAATTTAATCTGTATATCTAGTAATTCCACTTCTTTGGTTATCAAATATAATTTCATAAATTTGTGACTCCATAGCCCAAATAGAAAAGGCACTAGTTTAGTGAATAATTATTCATTTCATTCATGCAACTTTATTTGGTTAAGTTTCAAAACAAGGTATGAAATATTTTGCATATTTGCATGAATGCTTGTCATTGAACTTAAATAAGCCTAACTACGTATTAAATCCTAAACCAAAGCCTTTGAAAACTTAGTAAATAGAGACTACCCCCGTTGACCTTTTGGAAGTTGGGTCTGTTGCCCACCTATTTCGACTAGGTGGCAACTCCATGTACATGAAGATGTACATAATTGTACCTTGGAAAGATCTAAGGATTTTCACTTCTGCAGGGCAATTGCCCCTTTGTAAAACGAAATGTCCGCTCCCCTGCGTGGGAAAATTAATGTAATTATATGTGCTAGTGTGGGTCATATGATATGGATGCCACACCATGGAACTAATTGTTAGGGAAGTCCCCTCATCGAGTGTTTTTCCCTTTCCAATTGATCTTGTTGAACAAACGAGTTTAATCGGTTTGGTTTTCACTCAAAATCCTCCAAAGTGGTGACGGGCGTTCTACCAGTCAAGTCCATGAGATGGCTAAGGCTTTAAAGAGTAATTCATGACCATGCTAGACATTTGTCTAGAGTCTTGCGGAGTTTCGTTATGTTTTTGGATTTTTGTTAATTTTTTCCAGTTAATTAATTCCACCCCTTGATGGTTAATTAACTGAGTTTTGATGTAATAATGTAATTACTCAAGCATGGAATTTTGTAATAGGGGCTATGAATGCAACGTAAAATTTCTATGAAACCCCCTAAGCCACTGCTTCGAGTCCCATGTCATTCTGATAAGCGGTTGAAGAGATGGACCAATTTTGATCAAGAGGGGTCTATCTCCCCTAGGGAAATTTTTAATTTTCCTAAGTCAAAAAATCATATTATTTGATTTTGAAGAAAAAAATCAAATAATGCCATGGTAATTTTGTTTGGGGATTGTTAAGCCTAGGAAAATTTTATTCCAAATTTTTCCACCCCCCCATGGCCAAGATTTAATTTTTCCAAGTTATTTTTAATTATTTCCTAAGTCAAATTTGGAAAAATTTAAAAATTAAAGTGAAAAATCAAATTTAAGGAGAAATAAATATTTATCCTAAGTCTAAGGATTAAATATCATTTTTGGAGAGCAATGGCTAAATTCCAAGCTATAATTGGAGGGGACATCCAAGTCAAAGCCAAATCTAGTGGTTTAAAACCCATTTTAGAGGGGCCAAGTTCAAAACATGGTGTAAGCCCTCTCTAAAGGGCGCTAGCATGGTTGGTGGAGGCGCTAAACAAGATGGAGGCTAACTATTTTAGAGGAGGGCGCTCCCATTTTAGGGGGGCGTCACACT
>LPNX011137119.1:141772-180782 GCA_001517045.1 Pseudotsuga menziesii
GAGACCAACAATCTTTAGATATAACTTTTTAAGAATCATTTCTTTTTGGGCCTTCGAATTTCCATAGCCTTGGTCCATGCATTAATCACACAGATTTTATTATTGAGGCTTCATGCATTCATGAATGGTTTTTCACAAGATATTCATTTCAATATACTTCATAGCCAATTCCATTAGGCTTGCCTTGCATTCATGTATGTTCAAAAATACTACTGTTCATGAATGGGTTTTTTTTATAAGATAATCATTTCAATTCCAAATACATTATATTGATGGCAGCGCTATTTGTTTCAGGTTTAGCCAACACAACCTAGGCAACTCAGAGCCGAGACACAAATAAACAGGGAAGCTTGTCCAACATAAAGGCTCTAATGGGGAAAGGTCCTCCATGCCACAAGTCAAGTAGTAGGTCGGGCTGAAAACATAACAGGAAGGTAATGGATGGGTGGAGATAGTGAACAATGAAACCAACACTAGCAAGCCATAGTATAGTGGGAATGATCACCTCTATTCTCCCTAAGGAGGGTCAAGAACGTCCAAGTCTAGGTAGGGGCATACATACATAATATCAATACATCGTCCACATATTTATATGACCGCCAAATCATGACACTAGATGCTAAGACATGTCACGAGAATGAATATAAAAGCAATGATAACCATAACACAAGATAATATCTGCTGAGTCATATACATGTAAACAATCAATCTAAACCAAAATTTGTCCAATTATGAACTACTGATGCAACTTTGGGCACTACTGCTCTACAAAATGGCTAAATGACTACCATCAGTCCTCAAATCTGAGAGTCCTAAGACTTAGTCATGGCATGGGAAAGTACTATAGTCCATCATCAAATAGTGATCCATCATAAATGCTCATTTCAGCATCTCATATGTAAGGGAACTGGCTGAAAAAGTGTACTGGAATCTGAAAAATAGAATATGGTAGCCCGGCTACTGTACATGTAATAACAGTATCCCCACAGGGTATCAGGGAGGCAAGCCCAAGAAGGTTGAGCCTTAGTAATTTTCTGGAAGCACAGAAGGATTTCTAAGGCACCTGCTCTTGGAGGCTGGCAAGTTACCAATGAAAAATAAAATTAATGGCTATGGGATGAGAACTCATTCTTTGTATAATGTTCGGCTCATCTGCCCCCATAGGGCAGCAGGGAGAGACTGGCTCAAGAAGGTCATGTCTTTGTCATTATCTGGAGCCTAGAAGGCTACCAGGGCACCATCCTTTAGAGGTCAACTAGTAAATTAAATGCTGAGCAAATACAGTATCAAAAAGGTTGTTTATCTAGAGTCTAGTGGAGCTTTCTCATCATTCCACACATTTGTGAGACACTTCCATGCCCTATTGTTCACCTAGTCCAACCTACGTGTTGTGTGGATCCCCTTGTCCTTTAGCCCAGGTGCTTACAGTGTCGAGTCATCAAGTCATCCCTTGGCCTTACCTGTTGTTTATGCCCTATTGTTCACCTAGTCCAACCTATGTGTTATGCGGATCCCCTTGTCCTTCATCCCAAGTGCTTACAGTGTCAAGTCATCAAGTCATCCCTTGGCCTTAGCTGTTGTTTATGATCCCTTCACCCTTGACTAGCAAAAGGGCTAAATCTATAAATGAGTATACACTGGAGGCTCTTGTTTTGAAGCAACTGATCATTTTAATTTGGATTATTATTATATTTATTGTGCAAGTGGTTTTCAGTTTCAGGCGGGCACAGAACAGATATGGGTCTCTGGGCTTTCTTGCAGCAGATTTGCCTGGGGAAAAATGGAAATAAAACACAGTAAAGAAAAAAATTAAGTTCCCCTAGGGAGCTATAGGGATTCTTAGGGTGCAGCCAATCGTTTGTACCATACTACCATGGTCCTAGATCCATCGATGCAATCTTTTCACGTTGATTTTTGGCCCCTTGTGAATATTGGTTGTTTTATGTTCCCAAGGCAGCATTTTAATAATTAAAAATGGCTAATGAGGAAACCGATTTGGGAATTTAGGCAAGGGATTGGCATGGAATTGGTCTGAGGCAGATTATTTGGGTCATCTTCATCATCCAGCATCAGCTACACTTCAGTCAGGGTCTACTTGTCCTTGGTTTATGCATTTTGAGAATATATTGATGTATTTTGAGGGAAATCCCCTAGTGATTTTTATCACTCTTTTATATTATTTACCACCACACATTGTTATTGTGCCATGGGGCCATGCTAGTGAAGGATAATATAACATCCTAGCCCCAACATGTGCTCCCTTGTGGTCTTTAGTCATCTGTTAAGTGGTGCGCCCCTCATCGGGAAGTTTTAGTGATGCGCCCCCCTTATATTTTTGAGTTGATCCATGTGATATGTATCTGGCTAATCTTAGCCGTAGATTAGAATGATTTGATCTTATGATCTTGACCCTTGATCTTTTTGGATTTGGATATTATGTACTTGAGAGATCTATATATTGAGATGCTCTCTAATTTGTAAAGGGACTTTTGGCTCTGCAATTATTGAAAATAATAAAACTTTTGCAGAAACTTCTTTGGAGCTTTGTGAATGTCGTGGATGTGATTGTTATGCCTCTTGCTTAGACATTTCAGTGGATCTTGTATGCAAAGACTATTATTCCATGAGGGTCGTACCATCTTTTTGTAGGTAGTGAATTGGAGGAGGAGATTGCTAGGGCATCCCACATCATCTTTCACGCAAAACGCTTCATACTCGAGGAGTGATCAATTGTTACTTTGAGCATTGAATCTTTCTCTACAGATGTTGAACCTTGCTTATCTTTCTCATCAATGAACAATGCTAACTTCGATGGATTGATTTTGCAGGTGAAGAAGAGGGAGTGCACTTCCTCACTTGGGTGTTTTTCCTTCGTTGATGCCAGATCTAGCTCGAAATTGTAACTAGGTGGAAGGATCATCAACAGCTAAGGCCACTGCAAGTATTCTCATGTACGATCTGCAAGGTACGTAATGTATTTCAATATTTTGATCCAATTGTCAAACAAACCCTCTTTCTTTAAACCCTCGTTTTGTTAATCTGATAGATCTAGTGAGTTTTTTATGACACCCATCAAAACCCGCTTGGAGATTAATGAATAAACCCTAGATCTCAAGTTTCACATTAATCAAACTCCATTTTCCCTGGGATCTAGCACTAGTCACTCTAGGTGGGGGCGCCCCTCTTGGGTAAGTGGCATTTTCTTTAGATCTATCAAGATGGGTATGCTTGAACCCGCCTCAAAATCATAGAACCAACCTTCAAGCACCCTGATCTAGTCATCTCATGCCTCGATCTACACTTTTGGGTCCACTTTGTCCACTTATGTCAAAACCCTAGGTGGGTCCCTTTAGGGTTTTCTTTCATGTGGCTAGATCTCCCTAGATCTACTTCCCTAATTCGTTTGTGGTGTAATTTCATCCAAGTTGGGTCATTTTACATCTTTACTAAGCCTCCCCAACTTAGCCCTAATCTCCATACTACTCTAATTTGATAGATCTAGTCTTACCCACTCATTATCTCTCATTTCTTATACATTTTCAAACCCCAGGAGTCTTGAGTATGTGCGCTAGCCTTTTAGGCTAGTAGGGTCTCCCACTTGGTCATTCTCCGGATTGATCCAAAGTGACAAGAGCCCATTCAGTGTGACAAGTACCCTTTATCCGTAGCGGACGAGGCCCATGTAGTGTCATCAGTTAGCTACCTCACAAATACCATCCCGGATGGGATCCCTTTAGTGCGTAGCTACACTTTGTGTGATAACAGCATGTATACTTGAAAGCTCCATGTTCATTGTCACATGTATACAACGTAAAAAAGCTGTCAAATAAGAGCCAAATCCAATTTTCTTGGTTATTGTATTGTTGTGATCTTGCCTATTTATTTCAGTTGAACATATATTCTTTCGCTTACTCTATTTCAGTATAATTATTCAAAGCCTCCAATCTGGAGTGAAATCCACATTCACAATTTTGCGATCATTGTTGAAATTGGAAAAGACAATGTACGTTAAGAAATAAATATGTATAAAGATGTGTGTTTCATCTAATGATGGTTGCTAGAATCCTACAGGTACATCTGTCTTCTTCATGGCAGTGAGGCCTATTGTACCACCATTTGTATGGGGGTATTATTCCTCATTTTTGCCAGAGCGGACTAGAGATAGATCAGTCCTTTACATTGAGCACATAGATATTTGTATTTTTGTATATGATGGCTGAAATAATTCTATGAACATATCAGAGCTTCAAAGCAGTTGCCCATGTTATTGTTGGTTCGCTTTAGTGCATCATCTACTATATGTTTTTTAATGTCTAAATCCTGCTATGCCTTGAGATCTCTGGGCTTCGATGTTGGTTGCTACTTCTTCATATGTTGCCTTGAGATCTCTGGGCTTCGGTGTTGGTTGCTACTTCTTCATATGTTGCCTTGTGATGTTCCTTTTCAATTCCAGTTATGTATCAGACGCATGCCTAGAGGGTGTCATTTATGGAATTTATGATTTATATTGAATGACTTACTAGTTGTAGGATCTATTTTACGCTTGTGATCTTTGATGAGTATGGTGACTAGGATATTTGATTAACATTACATCTAGTAGTAGTTTTGTTTGTAAATATATTTCTATAATTGGCAGGGTCTCTAAGGAATTAAATGGATCACAACCTGTCCCTTGGTTCCATATGTTGGCCTTATCCATCTCCCATTCATACACTCTTGCTAATAAAAGATATGATTTGATCTAGATCTGACTAACTCAAGGACCTTCCCCTCTGTGACCTCTTTAATAGGATGGCCTCCATGTTTTCCCTTGGTGTCTCGACACTAATGTATGTGACAAGGCCTTCTAACCACGTTGATCTTTTTTCGCTTGTAGCCATGTTGTCACATATATAGTAGTTGGGCTACTTTTGGTCCTGAGCAGTTTGTTGAGCTAGTCCTTTACTATGAGATCATCAATTGATGAGCTACCAGTTGATGATATCTCACTTTCAGCATATCTAGAGCATCCAAATTGACCAGTTCTATGCCATGACTCAGCCTCATGACCCCAAATTCGATCCGAGTTAGCCATTCTTCCATGACCCAGAGCAAAGATTATTACAGTGCCCATGATATATAGCAACACCAGTTGTTTCTATGATCATCATATCTGTTTCAAATCCAGTGCATGTATATGACCCAGGTGATATTATGGTTTTGTGCATATGGACTTGGATGTGGCTCTATTATCTATTTTAGCAGTGAGACTTAGATGATAATGGTTGTATGATGGAAATACTTTATTTTGGTTTTACTTGGAATCTAAAGTACAAATGATTTAGTTGTTATGTCCAAGAGATTCCTCCATATACTCATTGGCCTTGCCCTACATGTAGTATGGATTTTGTCATTTCCCCTTGGGGATACAACTTGCTAGTCTTAGCACCATCTTCACTGCATTCGTCCATCCATTGCCTTCCCTTGTTGTTGATTAACCTTGACTTGTATCTTAACTAGTGCCATCTAGGATTCCCCCCACCTTCACCTCTATTTTGGAATAGGTCTTCATAATTAAATTGTGTCTCGGTGTTAGTTTATGTGATGCTTGTCACAGAGATGGTCTACCTCTAGGTCTCGAACACAAGTAGTCTTAACAAAGAGTGTCTTTAGACACTAAGGAATCAGAGCTTATGTTATATAAAAATATAACATAATTTATAAATATATAAATATTAATTATCAATATTAATTATTAAAATTAATATATATTAATAATTGATAATGATTAATTAGTTAATTAAAAAAAGTAAAGAGATGTACCATTTCATTTGAAAAGGCACGATAAGGTTTATATAAAGCCCTACTAATGTAAATGTAAATCATATATCTTATATCACACTTTTATACATATATTCTTTTATCCAAATGGATTTTTTATACTATTCCAAATATTTTGGTAGTAAGTGTGTGAGCGAACTTTATATATATATATAGTGCTTATACTCGCCAACAAAGCTATTTGTATTTGAGTCTCACTGTTAGCATAGATAATTGAGCATGCATGTCCATTTGTACTTTGCAGGTTCACATTTTAGCACTTGGGTCATCATTTGATCAGTCATGACCTGGTCAACCCAATGTTGACCAAGCCAAGAGAAAAGTCCAGGATTAGTTTTAGACCAATGATTGTGGATGATGATTATTTATGGTCTAATGTATCCATTAGACATATTCATGCTTCAAATGGTGGGGATTACTATGATGGCTTGTATTATTTTTATGATTATCAACATGTACAAGCTTTATTATTTTTATTGTTCTTACATGGATGGGGCCTCTGACGTACCTTTGTGATGGACATATTGTATATGAGTACTCATTCTTATTTTATTTGGACATTCTGAGTCTATTTTGATGTATTTTTGAGGGAGATGTCCTACTGATTTTTATCACTCTTTGATATTATTTGCCACCACACCTTGTTGTTGTGCCATGGGGTCATGCTAGTGAAGGATGTTATAACCTCCTAGCCCCATCATGTGCTACCTTGTGGTTAGTTGTCCTTTTTGTGTGGTGCACCCCTCATTGGGCAATTCTAGTGGTACGCCCCCCTTCTATTATTGAGTTTATTCATGTGTGGTGTATCCGTCTAATCTTGATTATTAGATTGTTTTTATCTTTTGATCATGATCCTTGATCTTTTGGATCTAGGTTTTATGTACTTGAGAGATTTATATATTTAGATGCTCTCTCATTTGAAAAATGGACTTTTGTCTCTCAAGCTTTTGGACTAATAAAATATTTTCAAAAGCCTCGAAAGCTTTGTTGAATATCTTGTGCTGAGATTGGAAAATCTTTATCTTTCTAGCATTCTAGCAAATTTATGCTTTTCTAATATTTTTGCAGCTGGTCGTACCATTGATGGAGAAGGCGATTTGATGGGTGTGCTATTGTGATTGAGCTCCATATCTCTTCCTCAAATTGTCTCAGGTTTCTGGGAGTATCTTTATTGTATCTTGTGATCATCTTGATGCTCATTGTTTCTTTCTTCATTGATTTTCATCTTCTTTTTGCAAATCGATTCTTATACATAGATCTCTTTTGCAGGAAGAGGGTGATTTGGTCTCTTGGAGGAGAAATCGATTTCACTTGGCATTGCATGGAAAACTCTTGTAATTGATCAGAAAGGAGAGATCACCACCATACAAGGTTAGTAGCAAGTATTTCCAGATACGCATGCATTTATTTTATTTTTTTTCTTGGGCTTGATCTAATTGTCACAACGAAACCCTCATTTTAAAACCGTAGCTTTGTAGATCTGATAGATCCAGTGAGTTTTTTATGACGACCATCAAAACCCACTTGGAGATTGTTGAATAAACCCTAGATCTCGAAATTCATTAAAATCTAACCCCATTTGCCCCAGGATCTAGCACTAGTCTCTCTAGGTAGGGGCACCCCCTTTGGGTGGGTGACCAATTTTTCAAATCTATCAACTGGGTATAAATGAACGAAATTTTTCATATATCTATCCTTCAAGCATCCTGATCTAGTAATCCCTTGCCATGATCTACCTATTTGGGTCCACTTTGTTCTCTTTTGCATAAACCCTAGGTGAGTCCCATTATGCTTTCCTTCTTTCTGGCTAGATCTCTCTAGATCTTTGTTATTAACTTCTTTGTGGTATATTTCCAATTAAGTTGGATCATTTTCCCTATTTACTAAGCCTCCCAAGCTTTTCCCTAACCTCCATACCACATCTATTCCATAGATCTAGACTTCTCCACTCATTATCTCTCCTCTTTCATTCATTGCATAACCCTAGGACTGTCTTGAGTTGGTGCACTATCCCTCTTAGGATAGTAGGGTGTCTCCCTTGATCATTCTCTAAATTGATCTAAAGCGACAAGAGCCCGTCCGGTGTGACAACTACCCTTCATTTGTAGTGGACGAGGCCCTTGCGATGTCACCAGTTAGCTACCTGACCTCTACCATCCCAGATAGGATACCTTTAGTGGGTAGCTACACTTTGTGTGATAACAAGACCCCTATGGATAGAGTGAAAGCTAAGGTTGGCCTATCACCAAAAGTGTACCCCCAAGGCTTGAATCAAGTTTCCCCCATCCTTGAAATCGATTGGTCCCTGGAAGGGTAGGTACTCCTTGAGTTAAGAGGTACTACATATTTGCTCTTAAAAAACATTATTGTGGAACCTTTGTCGCACCTATGGATAGTGGCTAGTAGTGGAGCTAAGGTCATGTCATAACTGGTGCCCAAAAAGCAATCCAAGGCCAATAACCTTTCAGTCACTAAGCAACTAAAGGATTTGCAAAGAAATAAAGTGCTTCAAAGAAATATCTAAAGAAAGAAAAAAATGCTTCAAAATAAAAAAGTTTTTAAATGTGAAAAGTGAAGAGAAAATGAAAGTGAAAAGTCTGAAATGAAATAAAGTGGGGATTGCTAGAGACAAAGGGGTACCTTCTAGCATATCATCCATTTTCCCCCTTTGCAAATGATCTTCAGAACATAAGTAAATTTTCCCTTTGCAAATGATATCTCATATGTAAATTTTCAATATTTCAATCTTTTCCCACATATGAATCCCTAAATCAAACTAAAAAGAGTCAAAGTGCTCTAAGGTTGATGCTGCTAAATCAAATTGTAAAATATGTGAGTTAGCCCCCTTGCAAAAATCCCAATCCCTAACTCCCTTGGTTATCAAAGCTAAAAAATGAAGTAAAGAGAAAAACAGGACACAAGGAAAGGGTAACTCATGCTAAGTGCTCCCTTCAAAAGGGACACATGTGGAAGAAAAATCTATAGCCGCTAGCTCTTGAAAGCTAAGCGGTAATCTTTTACACTTATTGCTATGATAAACAACTTGCAAAGATACCCTTCCTTCCCTAACTATTTATATTCATTCCATTACCCTCACTTAGCTTAGGAACCTAGGAAATACACCTTGACTTTGGGTTGTCACATGTAATAGGGGTTAATGTTGGTCACATCATGGAAAGCCTAATGTTAAAAGGATCAAAGTAAAATAAACCTTTGAACCATTAGAAAAGTGTAATTATTGATTATCTTATGTTTATTATTCATATTTGGAGGCTTTACCTAGTTATATGTGGGATGGACTCCTTAGCACATGGGCACCCTAGCATGTTTCTATGCTTTGATTCACGTTTGCATATCACTCATGACTCTCAAGTTCTTCTAGGAAAACATTGATTTGTTCATTATTATCCAGTCATAAGGATTTTCCATTTCCCTCTATGAACAATTTAGTTTAGTCTTGCCCCTTTGTGATCTCTATTTCCTTAATGTCAAAGTCACACTCATGAATTTTCGCTACCAATTTGCCCCTAAAACCTAAACAATCTTGTTGTGTTAAGACATCCTTCATGGCTGAACAAGGGACATAAGCAATGATTTCTCAATACTCAACATAAGTCCTAAATTGTTTCAATGACTACGCCAAGGAATATGCTTGTTTTTTGATGTTGGTGTACTTTAGTTCGACATCCCTTAGGCTCTTATTCATAAATACACTCAACTGCTCCATATTGTCTTTGTTCTTTTGTAACAGTACACCAACAATTGTATTTTCAAAGGAAAAGGAGAGAATGATGAAATGTTTGTTATAATCCATGCGAAGCAAAATGGGAGATAATGCAATAGCTTGTTTGATATCATTAAATGATCTTTTGTTATCATAATTCCATGAGAACAAGAAATCCCTTTTCAACAAATTAGCCATTGGTTTAACAATTTCAACGAAATAAGGGATGAAACTTCTAACAAAGTTTATTTTACCAAAGAATGACTAAAATACTTTTCAATTTTCTAGAAAGGGAGTCTTATTAATGGAATCTATCCTAGATAAATCAATGAAAATAACATCTTTTGACACAATGTGTCCTAACAACTTTCTTTGATCCACACCAATTATTGACTTTTTAAGGTGCAAGGGGATTCCATATTTCCTACATTTTTCAAATAACTTCCTCAAGTGGCGAATATGCTCACTACTATCCTTCAAAACCACAACCAAATCATCTGGATAAAGCTCCATTATATTCCCAATCAAATCCCTAGAGGCAAAGTCCATTGCCATGTGAAAAGCAAATCCTACCTTCAAAAGTCTAAAGGGAATTCTTAGATATTTGAAAGTTCCCCATCCAATTGTTAATTTAGTCTAAACTTGGTCTTCTTCTTTTACCAAAACATGGTTGTAACCTCAAAAAGCATCCAACATAGACCTAATTCCACCCCCAATCACCCTTTGTAATATGTTGACGCCTCCCACACACCTCGAGGGAAGCGCAGCAGAAATCTTCAAGTTGCTCGACGTGTCCTTGGGGCAAGTCTCAAGTCAGGTATTGTCACTTGATGATGACTCCTCCGTTTAGGCAGAACTCCTAACGAAGCCAAGGGGGTAGTCCCTAGAAAGAGTTGCTAAGGCTCTTTGTTACAGTTTGGTTTTTAAAAATGGAATTACGTTTTTTAGGAGTTTTGTAAATTGATCAAAACAAGAATTTGCAAACTAATTAAATATCAATAGCATAGATCTGCCATTTACAATATAATTGACTGAAAGAAAAGAAGTGATAATTGCAATATATACAGTGTCAAATGGAGTTAACAAATTATAAGAGATGCTGCTAAAAATGGAAAATGTCGTGCAAGTGTTCTTGGTTGATTTTAAGATTATTAAGATGAATTGATTACGAGAAAGCGAGGATTCCCGATATACCCAAAAGTACTTGGGAATATGTCTGGATCTTGTCTAATGTGGTTTTGCACAAAGACGTGTGAGATAGATGGAGTCACAGGGGTGTGTCCAACAGTAGCCTATCGGGGCCCCGCTGTCGCTTTCTAGTTGTTCCCGCTTCCCATGCAAAATTTTCCCACAACGAGAAAATTTCGTTTACGCCGGATATCCATATGTTTATGGGAGTTCGATTTTATTAAGGTGAGTTGCTTAGTTATATGTGAAAAAATAAAAAGTGCGCACTTCTACTTTTGGTTATCCCAAAGCTTGGAGCTAACCTGTGATGAGCAAGAGCATACACGGAAGGAGCGGGTTGTTTATTCCAATTGAGATTGTGAAAACAAAAGCAAAGTGTCAAACTAATTACTACAACCAAGAATCTCTTTTTCCTTTCGCTAATTCAGGAAAGCAAGGATGGGTTAGTATTCGTTTACTTTTGCAAAATAAAAGCTAAAAGAAAGTCAATCTAACTAAAGAAAAACTATTCTAAGTTTTAGCATCAAAAAATCTAATGATACAAAGCAGAAAAGCAAACCATCAAGCAGATGACACAAATCCCCCGTGGATGATGGTGTGCGGGCACTTTGAAATCCCACTTTCTTTTCTTTTATTACTTATTTTTACAAGTTCTGAGGTGGATGCCTTTGGTCCTTATAGATCTGGATCCAAAAAATTTACAAGTATTAAAAATGAAGGAAGAAAGAAGAAGGTTGCTCCGAGAGACCTTGGATGGCTGAGATCTTCGATCTACCGACAAAACTACCTCTTGTCCTGCCGAGAAAAGTGTAATACCAACCACCTGAAATGCACCAAATGTGCCAAATAAAACGTTAAAAGCATAAAAAGGTTAATTACTTGAATGATAAATAATAATCCTAGGTACTTAAACAATCTAGATCTACTAAAAATGATAAACCAGCCCTTTAAATATTCTTTTATAAAGAAAACTAGTCTACTTAAGCATGTATAAAAGTAACTGTAACCAAAGAAAGTTTGAAGAAAAATGAAGGAGAGAGAGAAAGAATGTTGGAAGCCTGAGAATGTTGGGTCGTGAAGTATGCTTTGGTGGAAAACCGAGAGACTATGCCATTGAAAAGATTTCGAAGATGAGGAAGATGCAACCGACCTCAACCTCTTCTCCAAGATGGCAACCTGTACAGCTACACAAAACCTTGCACAAGAAAAATTATATCTAGTTTATTTTATTAAAAGAAACTTGGGAGAGCCTCAGTACAACCGACTACATTGGGCTACTCTTGGACTTCAAATAACAAAATATAAGTAAACAAGTTGAAGCTACAAATGTTTACCCTATGGACTAGCAAATAGCCTTCTAAGCTAGATAGATCTCCAATCCTATGACAAAGAAAAAATAATCAGCATGATATTACCTCATAAACATTTGGCAATTAACATCCAGACATGAAAAGCATTACACCATAGATCTTTCCTCCAAAGCCTTATTTATTCCAAGAGTAAAACAATACAATACAACCAAGATAATTCCTTCGGTCCTCTGACCATGAAAAAATGAGAACAAAGCTCTTCTTTAAATATGAAAAATGAGAGAAAAGCCCATGGGGGCGAATTTGCCAAGCATTGAAGATTTTTTAGAAGATTGGGGGTGAACTAGAGTGAACTAGAGGTGGTAGGCGACACCTCTCACAATGTAGGTCAACCCCCCCTCTTTTTGTGAGACATATACCACAAGAGGTGAGCCCCGTCATGGATAAATGTGTCCCTCTAAGGAGAAATTTGCCCCCTCATGGATTTGATTGGAATCAAGCCAATTTGATCTTGATTTGGTCTACAATTATCCCCAACATCATCCTTAGTTAACTGGAACATGTCTAGGACAAGTTCCCAGACATTTAGGGATTTGTTTTTTCTCTATATTTTTTGTTTTTCTAATTTTTTATTCACTTTTTGTCTTTTTTGGAGACTTTTTCACTTAAGTAATAAATAATCACTTAAAATTTAGGAAAAGTGGGTTTTGGGGTAAAGTGGCTGCTCTGAATTTGAAACAAGCACCCCATGGCAAATTCAGACCCCTAGCCACACTTTTATGACATTTTGAATTTTCGCAACTAAACTAATAAAAAATAGCCTAAGTTTACGGGAATTTTTTCTTTTCGAAAAAAAAAAACTAAGGGGACCTAGTACATGTTCATAATGACTCAAAACAATGTCTAGCATTCTTATATACATTGACACGTGAACTTTAATAACCTCCCAAGGTTTAACAACCAAGACGACCATTCCAACTTTGGAGTAGCGATGAAAAACTAAAAAATTATACATGGCTTATTAAACATTGCATAATTAACAAGGGAAAAAACATCTTGGAATGACTGACTTGACGTGTAACTCGAAAAGCCAAGTCCTTTACAAAAAGTTTGCCATGCTAGTACATTTATTACAATATCGCTGCAGGGTATGAAGTATGAACATGTAATTATTAAAGAAGGGGCCCAAAAATGGACCTGATGAATCATGGAACTTCTGAGCACTGATAATGAACGGCGTACTTATTTGTGACTTCAGCGGCTCACTAGAAATCCACTCAAGTGCAACTTTAGTGGATAACATCTGGCTCCAGCCGCGGGACGTGTGCTTGATCTAGACTTCGGGCAAGGAGAGCATATGAGAACACCAGAATCTTTGGTTCTTACAATCTATAAAAACATCTCAACTTGACAAGAAAAGCTTAGAAGCACAAGTTTTATGAAAAGAGCCAATGATCCAAAAGTTGCTTTTATTTGAAAGAAACGAAAAACTAACTAATGAAACGAAGTATTATTCCTAAGTACAGAAATGAAATGCATAAAGTAAATGCTCAATTGAAGGAGCTTTTTTTCCTACTTAAGAATGACAAAATAAACTTTTAAGTAAAATCAAATATCCAATCTAACCATCTAAGGATTTTATCAATATAAAAGTTATTTGCCTTGTCTTTAGTTAGCGGCTTGTTATCACAGATATGTTGTAGCTAGGTTACTTTGATGCAGCATATAGATTTTCTATTTTCCTCGGAGCCAAACATATTGATGGGGATACAACACGAATAATCATTATAGTATGAGCCATTCAGAGCCTTTATTCAGTATCAGATGCAGAGTATTTCCTTCCCAAGATTGAGATCTCCTTGTCCATTAAGATGACTTCACTGGTGACTTAGTTCATTTGAGCAGCGCAGCAGAGATGGTACACAGTTCACAAATGGGCAATGTTGTCACATATAGAGTAGTTGGGCTACCGTTGTTCTTTAGCATATTTTTGAGCCAGTCCTTTACTTTGAGATCAGCAGATGATGAGCTTCTTATTGATGATCACTCACTTTCAATAGATCGAGAGCATTCAATTTGATTAGTTCATTGCCATGACTGAGCCTCATGAACCAGGATTTGATGACTAAGTTAGCCATTTTCATGACCCAGAACATAGTTATGACAATGCCCATGATGTACAGAAGCAACAGTGTTTCAATGCCCTTCAGATTGTTCAGATCAGATGCAAGTATATGACCCAGGTGATATATGGGTTTGTACAGATGAATTCTGATTAGTTCAACTATGGTTTTGATCATTTAGCACCAGGATGGTTTGACCATAGTTGAACCTAGTTCGAGTTCATGTTCGAATTCGACATGAATGAAATTTGGAAAAAACTCGACAAGCAAATTTTTTTGATAAAATTCGTCATTAAATTTGTGTGTATATATATATATATATATTCTACCCAGATTTTATTTTCAATAATATAACTTTTTAATTATATAATATAGATTCTATAAAATAATAAAAATATTAAATATATAAAATAAAATTTATAATATATAATTACAAAATTATATTAAATTTATATATTATGCTAACCATCCTAATTATATATTATATATTATGATATATGTATTATGCTAATTATTATTACAATTTATATAATTACAACCTAGAACTCAGAAAATACGCCGCATCGACTGCCTCGAGAGACTAGTCGCTGGAGTCGAGAGTCGGGACTCCGTTGAAGACCTCCTGTGCCTGCGACACTGCGCCCCCTGCAACTGCAGCCTCTGCACCAACGTCTATGATAATTTGACCCTCTGCGTGGTGCAACTCGTCGATTCACGACGACGACCCCCACTACTCCTTCACCAATTTGCAACAGTGACATCAGTCGTACGAAGCGTGGTAGTAGTTTTGGAGGACTATGGTTAACCCATGAGCCGCAAAAAAAAATCGCCGATTTTGAACATTAAATTAGACAACTGCAAAAAAGCGTCAATTTTCGAATTTTATGGTGAAAAAAACCGAAATACGGTGACTTAGGCAATATGGTAAAATCAACTCGCTACACTCTATGTGCCTCTTTTGGCGCCCTAGGAGATCAAACCATCAACTGAAAAGCATTTTATTTTTATTTTCTGAGGCACAACTGCAAGGAACTGATAAAATGAACCATACCTCCTCTGCAAATGCCTGAAATTGAGAACTGAGTGCATCAATGGACTCGAAATGTCCAAATCCACTAGGAATGAGTACCCATACACCATATGTCCATAAAAATGTACGTCAGAGGACCCATCCATGTTAGAAAAATAATAGTAATAAAGCCTATAAATGCTGATAATCATGAAAATAACACAAGCCATCATAATAAACCATCATCTAAAGCATGAATATGTCTAATGGACACTGACAGAACACAAATAATCATTATCCACAATCATTGGCCAAAACTCATCCCAGACCGTGTTGTTGACTTGGTCAAACTGGGTTGACTCCCAGACCGTGTTGTTGACTTGGTCAAACTGGGTTGACTATATCAAGAATGATCAAAATGATGACCCAAGTGAAAAACTCTGATGTCGCAAGTACAAAATGGAATAGCATGCTCAATCATCTATATTAGCAGAAAGACTTAAGTACAAGTGGCTTCTAATGGCGATTATAAGCACAATATACATATATATACATACATATATAGAGATATATAAGTAATTAGTTGCTCTAAACATGAACTTCTAGTGTATACTCATTTATCGATTTGGCCATTTTTCTAGTCAAGGGAAAAGGTGAATAAAACAAGGTAAGGCCAAGGGAATGACTTGACACTCGACACTGTAGCATCTAGGCTGAAGGAAAAAGGGATCCATACAACACATAAGTTGGACTAGGTTAACAACCGGGAATGGCGCTGTCTCACAGATGGGTGGAATGGTGAGAGAGCTCCACTAGACTTTAGACAAGCAACCTTTTGAAATAATTATTTTGACAACAACAGACACTAGCTAACCCCCAAAGGCAGGTGCCCTGGAAAGCCTTCTAGGCTTCCAAAAAAATGACAAAGACATAACCCTCACAAGTCAATCGCACCCTGTTGCCATGTAGGGGAAAATGAGTCGTACAGTATACAATGAGTGAGTGCTCATCCTATGGTAATTAATTCTTTTTAACACACTATTTTATTTAACTTGCCATCCTCCAAGAGCAGCTGCCTCAAAAAGCCTTGCGGGCCTCAGATAATGACTCGGTATGACCTCCATTTCCCGCGACCATCCATAGGTGCGATGGAGGAACCCCTTGTTTCCCTTTGGGGGAAAAAATCCTCACATGATACAAAGGATCAGTGCTCATCTCTTGGCAACTGGTTGACTTTTACTTTTATTTGCAACAATGTCTAAAAACACTTTTGTTTTGCTGGCTTGGCATTCATTTAGATGAAACATTTGAGTTTTGATGCCTTAGTGTCTAAAAACACTTTTGGGAAGACTACTTGTGTTCAAGACCTAGAGGAATACCATCTTTGTGATAAGAATCACACAAACCAACACCAGGACACAACTTAAACATGGAGACCTATTCCAACATATAGGTGAAGGTGGGGGAAATCCTAGATGTCACTCGTCAAGTTACAAGTCAAGGTTAAACATAAAGAATCGAAGGCAACAAATGGATGGAGACAGTGAAGATGGTGCCAAGGCTAACAAGTTGTGTACCCTAAAGGGAAATGACCAAATCCATACTGCAAATAGGGGATGACCAATGAGTATACAAAATAATCTTGTGAATATAGCAACTAGGATCCATTACTGGGTATGACATGTTTACAAGCTTGTTAATTGATGAGTGGGGTAGGAACACTGATGATTCCTTATAGTGCCAATCTGGTAATAATTGTGTTATGGATGATTAATATATTGATGATTTGCTTGCTCAAATGGATCATTCTTCTAATGATATATTCCAAATTATGAGTGTACCTGCGATCCATAAGAATATTACAAAGCATTTTGAGAATAATGCTTCAAAACCTCATGCTAAAATTAAAAGAGATATAAATCAAATCATACGAGATACTCTATTAATATTACCCGAAGCAGTCATAGAGGAAATTTTAGATTTAACTCATGGACAAGAATCTAACGATCACCATCAAGAAACATCTATAGTTGAGCCTTCCATTTGTGACATTACAAAGCCTTTAGAAGAGCAAATCCATAATCAATGCCTGGTTGACAATAATTTGAGTCAATATTCAAGCTTTCTGAATCTTGATTCATAATTTGATCATAGCTCTACTAAAATAGAAAAAGTTCAAAACAATCAGACTTCTCTTGAGGAGCAATCCTGTGGTCCTATTGTGGTTGAAGACCCAGTTTGTGAGGATGATAGGGAGGTTAGAAATGGACTTATTGATATTTTTCCTTATCAAATGAAAGATGATGATCATTTATACTCAATTGAGTGTAATGAACAACCCAAAGAAGAACAATCATAGGATGATTATATGGTTGTAAGTCAATTTGACGTAGAGCATTCTTTGTTACAAGTTTCGAGTTGTAACCAATGTTCGAATTTTCATGAAAACCTTTATGTTGTTAATATTCCCCATCAGACCTTTGGTAATGGCGATTTGGTTGATGAGAATAATCATAATAAGTCTTCTCTAGGTGGGGGGCCCTCCTTGGGTTGTTGGTCAACTTTTCAGATCTATCAGTTGGGTATGCTTTAACCTGCCTTAATTCAATAGATCTACTCTTCAAGCATCTAGATCTAGTCATTTCTTGTCCCAAACTACTCTTTTGGGTCCACTTCATCAATAATTGCATAAACCCTAGCTGGATCCAATGAGGGTTTTTCTCTTTTAGATTGGATTTATCTAGACCTACATTATTAAACTCCTCATGGTATTTTTCATTATAAGTTGAGCAATTTTCCTTTCCTACCACATCCATCTTTGCCCTAACCTTGCCTAGCACATCCATCTTCCTAGATCTAGATTTACTTACTCATTGTTCACCTTACACTTCACTTGTTTATCCTTTAGAGTGTCTTGAGTATGTTCGCTATCCCTCATAGGCTAGTAGGGTCTTCCCCTTGATCATTCTACGGTTTGATATTAAGTGACAAGAACCTGTCCGGTGTGGCAACTACCTTCCATTAGTAGTGGACGAGGCCCTTGCAGTGTCACAGGTTAGCCACCTCACCTATACCGTCCCGAAAGGGATACCTTTAGTGTGTAGCTACACTTTGTGTGATAGCAGGCATATTAGTTGGAGACATGTATATGGTGAGATCAATTATATTACTTCTGGGTAGGATTTTGCTATATGATGTATACTAACACATTTGACTTGTTATGTTATGATGATTATGGTGACCTATGCTTATATTATATGGTCTACTAATGATTAAGTTGTGTTGATATGATTTGAGAATCTGATGTTGAAGACCATTGCTTATGCCATGCTTTACACAACTTTTAAACTTTAGTGCTATGTTGGTTCCATCTATCATTTGTCTCTTCCCATCCAATTTCATCCATGACTTATTTTTCCCATGATTTTTTATTGAGTGCGACCTATGAGATTGAAGATCATCTTCCCCCTTTGAACCCTATGCATGATGGATCCCATGTTTTTTTGTCTCGACTCTGAGTTGTGCAACAGAACTTGTCAACGCCTTGATCCTTCTAGTCTAGGAGAACCCGCTGGTGTTGGTTCCTGAGCTTAAGCAAGTTGGGTTTTGAAGCCTTGACCTATCTGGTCTATCTGGTGGATTGCCCTCGATGTTTGGTCCTGACTATGGATATTCCCCCCTAGTTGACCGAAGAGTGTCAGCTAAAACTTGAAGCAATATGTCTACCATCATTACATGCATTATGTGTTATATGTTATATACTAAGAAATGCAAGCCCTCAATTAAAGTTGCAAACTGTCTCTTTAGACACAAATTCAAAAAGGGCTATGAAATGAAATTCTAAAGGCCAAAGTAAGGCAACGTATAAATAAATGCTAAATCTAAATACTGTTGGCCATCTTATGTTAAACGTAATGATTAATTCCTCATAAATCCTGCGGGTTTTGATGTGATATGGAGTAAGGGATAGTTAATTCTAAGTGTCCCCTAAGATCTCTTCACTATAGTTTCTTGTGTACTCAACGCAAGGGTCCTAGAAAATATCCTCACGAAGCTTGATTGTTAACTTGGATGTGAACCGTAGACATGTTGTTAAAGTCGAATGGACTCTTTCAAATCAACTCATCCACTTGTGAGACACCACCATTCCCTGATGTTTATTTGTCATGCATGCCACTGTGGTTGTGTGTATTTGTCATCATTGGGAGAGATCATATGGTTAAATTCAATTAGAAGTAATTATTATTTTTCCTTGGCCTTGTTTTCCATCTTCACACAGCATTAGCAAATTGATTAAATTTTGTAAGTATGGCATATGCAAGGGACTTCCAAAATGTTCAAACATTGTTCAAAGGCACAAGTATATTCTACTGAGTATTATTATTATTATTGTCACCATGATTATGATTAGCATGATTTAAATTGTGTTTTAATATACATCTTGGAGCAGTTCTTACCTTGAATGCATGTAGGTTCAGATATTTTCAGTATCTCACCTTCAATTTGGGTACTTTGACTGAGTCAACCCAGTTGACCAAGATAAACACAGTTTTCAAGGCAGTGACTACAAAAATTGGCAGTGCTTATATTCGCTCCAGACATGCCCAAGACCAATACTGGAGTTTCAGTTTTCAGAGTTTGGCCACAGTTTTCATGAGCAGTGATTATTATCACTTTATTATGGTTCGATCACATGTTTTTTATAGATTGCAGATCATTATGGTTCTCCTAGGGCGCCACAACGCTCCAAGAGGTATGAGTAGTCACTAGTACCATTTTACCATGTCTCCAAACAATTATGTGTAGACATTTTTCCCTAGTTCTCAGCCTGAAGGAAGTTATGATGGATTTTCTTATTTTCAGAGATTGTACCACTAAAAAATGAACTATGGAAATCACTAAAGAAATTGTTTTGGTTTGTGTTGTCAAGGAAACGGCAAGGAAATGATTATTGATGTATTTTGGTTCTTCAAATCAATTGGCACCAGTTTCATCCAGTTTCATGCTCCAAATTATTATTTTGGCTCTCTTAGGGAGGACATCCCCCATAGGGCAAAATTGATTAAAATGGACAAAATAAAAGAGTGTAAATCAAGTTGTATCTTTAGAAATATGTATGGGGGGCTCTTAATGACCCCCTCATGTCCCTTAAGTTTCAAACTTGCAAAAATAATGATTTATCATGTTGTAAAAATGGGCTTTATGAGGTAATTCGCACCCCTCAAATGTATTTGTCAAAGTTGATCCGTGTAATGTAAAATTAAAAGATATCCATCTTTGATGTTTTAATCTCAACCAATGGGTTGATGTTGGTTAGAATGTGGACACGCTCTCGATTTATTTAAGAGTTGTATTCCCCTCATTGTATCCCATAGGGAAATTTTGTACTCTTGGCTCTAGATATTTGAATAAAGAATTTTTTGCATAAATTCTTGGATCTTCTTTGTGGGATGTTCTTGACTATGATTGAAAATTTTATCTTGCTTACCATTTGAAAAAAAAATCGGGGTATCAAATATTTTTGGAAGATAGCATTTCACATGCAAGAGAGCATTTTCTCCTGGGGCATTTTTGTGGATCTCCCAACTCGTTTCTTTCGAAGACGTTTTCATAATCAAGGTGTTTTTCAATAGTAACTTTGATCTTTGATATGCACTCTGATTTTCTTGCGTCTTCAATGTCTTTTTCATGTGTAGAAAATCTTAGTTTTAGTAGTTTGACTGTGCTGGGAAGAGGGGCACGCTACCTCACTTGGGCGAATCGTTTCCACTTGGTACTTCGTCAAAATCGCTTCAAATTGATCGAGACAAGATACATCATCATTTGCAAGACATCTACAAGATTTTGTGGGTAAGATCTACTTTATATCTCTTGTTTTAAATTTATATTCCATTAATTATAAATTTCTCTGGGGAAACCGTAATTTAAAACCCTTAAATTTTAGATTTATAGGATCTGGTTTGCGGCTGCCTTTAAAACTAAAAACCCACATTGAAAATAAATTAAAACCCATTAATTTAAATTTCCATGATCATCGGACTCCAATTGCCCATCAAACACACTGGTCACTCCTCTAGGGGAAACGCGCCCCTTGACGGATGTGGGTATTTTTCATTCCGCAAATTAGGTATTGTTAGTTTCACCTCTAATCACATTATCTTACACCTAGCAATAAATTTGAGTGGCTAATTTTATCCCATTTCACCATTTACTCCTAGATTCCAATTTCCATACTCAAAACCCTAAGGTAAATTGGGGCTTTTCACATAAACACTCGTTTTCTCTTAGTAATTGTGCCAAAATATAATTAGCCATCCAAATAAGAGATTTAATCAAGTTACCCTGGATTATTTACTTGCATTCCTTATTTTTAGGGTTCATCTTGGTTATAGGGACGCCCCCTAGGCTTAGTATTTGCATTGAGTCTAAAGTGTCGGTATCCTTGACTGGCATGACATCTAAGTTCTTTCAAAGGTCTTGGATGTCGTAAGGCACGACTTTAGTTGCCTTTCCCTTCTTCCATCCTCGATAGGATCCCCTTACGATGAAACTACAAGACTTGTGATGACATAGCCAAAGCAAAGATATTTTATTCAAAAAAATGCAAACCTACACGAAACTTCAAGATAGGAGGGTTGGATAGGAGATTACAATCATGGAGAAGGTCATCGAACTGCTTCCCAAACTGAGAAGTCCTCTTGCAGGATTCTTCTATCCAAGATTGGATAGGACTGATGTACAAATCCATATGATGAGGCAAATCATCATACTCATCTAGAGGGCTAGTCTGCTAATAACTTTGCGTTACCCAAACAACTTCAAATCATAAGGAACATTTGTATGTGAAGACGATGGCTGAAAAAATCTTCAACTAGTTCCACACAGTCTTATTCTTCACTGCATTACTTCTCCATGTCCTCATTAAAGATACTCAAATATAGCTCTGACTAATCATATGAAAACTCTGACTGATCATATGAAAACTCTGACTACTCTTCTTTACAACTTCCATAAGTCCCAAAATAAACACTCCCTTCGCTGGATATATCATAGATGGGATTCCCAAAAACATTTTCAAAAGTCTCGTAAGTTTGATTTTCAATAAAAGTCCAATAGTCATCATCCCCATCTATGTCAGAAATTAAAGAGTGTTCATCACTGGTACCAAGTCCCTAGCTATCTCCATCCTCCTCATGATCATAACAATCCTCTAAGTTGGGTTTCAAAGATATCACAACGGTCCCAACTTTTCAGAAATTGGTCATCAAGTGGAGAGCATGAAGTATTGTCAACACAAAAAACTTCAAAGATTGGATTTTCAAACAAAGTCTCATAGTCATCTTTCCCATCCATGTTAGATATAAGGGAGTCTTCATCACTTGTATCATGCTTCTGACTGTACTTGTCCTCCTCCGGATCATAATCATCTTCAAAAAAAAAAAAAAGTCACAAGGAATAAACCTTCCAAACTATTATCATTATGTTCATTACAGATTTCATCATAAGTTTCATTATAAGCTTTTGTAATGGTTTCATCCTGAGATAGATCTGGGGTACAAGTGTGATCATCATCACTGAAATAATCACGAGGGTCCCCAATCTTCAATATTTTCGATTAGTGTGATATGAGGAGGGTCTTCAACAATGTCTTCAATCGGGGGACCTTCAAATACCTCTTCAATGGGATTATCATGAATCTCATTTTCATTGTTATCTCTTACAGGTAGCACTTAATACCTCACATTTACTATCCTAATGAGACGAGGTATGTTCATGTACCAGTCATGAATCAACATTTATGACTGCAGTCATCTTACAACATTTATGTACATGGGCATCTAATTAATCTGTACTTGCAATATTAAATACTGGTTAACAAAGAACTGAAAGCTTCATATATGTTTAGTAGGATTGTAATTGTGTGTTCATGTGTTAGTGCAAACTGCATGTCTGATGGTAAGAGATGCAAAACAGTCCACTTTCAGTTGTAGTTTAAACTAGCAGTTTATGTCATCCTATATTAACCCCATTAACTATGGTTGTTTCCTTGTGTACAGGGGTCGAAGAAAAGAGATAGGGAGGGCTACCACTGTAAGGCCAACCCTAAAGATGGGTAGCGAAAAGGGTAGCTAGGAAGAAGTAGGTTATGGGAAGTGGAAGAAAAGGGTACAATGATTGAGGTTTAGGGTATGACCGAAAAGGAGCAGTGGGATGACAGGCCCGAAGGTAAGGTGTAATATCCCAAATCCCGATATTTTCTAATTCCAAGCAAATACGCTGATACAACCAGGCATGCAAACTGCCATACAAAAATCCCTATTTTATAGCAAAAATTAGGGTTAGGGTTTGTGGGATAGAATGAACACTTACCACTGATAAGCTGGCTGGACTGCTCCTGAGAGAGTATGCATGCATCAAGAGCTGAATTGGAGATGAACTGATATCTTCTGCTTCCAGTGAAACCTCAGCAGCACGAACCCCAGATCAGCTAAGGGTGACGTTTTCAGTGAAGGAGGTGTCCGATGAAGCTGCTGATTTGCAGGACTGATAGCCTTCCTGTGCCTGAGAGAATGCCTAGCACATGCGGAAGTTCTGAGGTCTCTAGGCAGGCTAGCATATTGTTCTAGAGGTGCAGCTGCTCACGCCCCCCTAATAATCCCGAAATGGCTAATAACTGCTCAGGATGAGCACGATCGGATCTGATAATCACCAGGTACTGGAGTAAGATGTCGATGATGAGAATGGTGGCTGGGTTGCGAAGTAAAACTGAGATTTGAAGACCCAGCGAATGATTAGGGCTTTCTGGCTGAAAACCCCTTACGGCTGCACACGTGCCCCTACAACAATCTCTGTAGTATACTGGATAACTATGAATGAATGGAAGAGAAAATGGTGAACCTATATGGCTTACCCTGAATGAGACTAGGGCAGATATCTCACTGCCGAAACCCCGCTAGCTGAAGACACCGTCTCCAACCCCAACTGTTGTGCTGCACACTGTGCTGCTATTCAAGAGCTTCAAAATAATAATCATCAAAAGTGAGTCTCCTTTCAGTTTATCTTCCTTTTATAACTTTCAACTACAAAAACCCTAATCTTTTACCTAATTAGGTCACTTTATTTTCTAATTTGCAGTTGACTTGCATGCATGCACATGGAGACTTAAATGAGTGCATGCATCATTAAATAATGCTTAGATGGCATGCATGATGGTGGCCTTTGGCCCTGGTGGCCCTTCTTGACCTAACGGTGATAACATGATGATGCCCTAGATTTTCTATAGATGGCATCAGTCTTTAGATGATTCCCTAACTATCAGTAACCGCTCGAACCCACAGGAATCACATAGGTTAGCGGTTTTGGTCCTCAATGCCTAATCAGATGAGGACATTACATAAGGGAACATCCCTAGGGCTACCTTAAAAGCAGACTCGAGGCTTGATGGAGGGCTTGGGAAGGAAGTCCAGGGTATAAACTAGGGCAACATGGGTAAAAACAAGGTTGCATCTTATCTTGGCTAAGTTCTTCACCAACTTTTATCACCTTTAGAGTAGAATCACATCCTCTTTAGGAGTCTTCTAAGGCTAAAAGCTTAGGTCTTTAGGTTTTCCATCTAACCTAGGTTCTCCTTCCCACTAGGCAAGCCATCGTCCATAGATGCCCTAGGTTACGTAGGATTTTGATAAGGTTAGTTTCCTCTTGCCTTCACATCCATTTCTTTTCCAAAAGATAGCCTAGGATTAGTTTAAGGTAAATTTTAGGTTAGTTTTGGACCTATGTTAGGGTTTGGTTGGGTTCCCTTACCTTCCCTAAACCTCGCATGCCTCTAAATCAATCTGAGAAACCCCTTCCTATATCCTTGCTCTCCCTCCCTACGGCTCGCTATACCTCCCTAATCCCTTTACCACCCTCGCTGTCCTTATTTCTACCCACGTTGCCCTAAGTTGCAGCTGACGTATGAACATTTGCAAAGATCTCTTTTACGAATAGCCTCCCAAATTCAGGATTTGTGGACAAGTTTCAGGAAAAACAATTCTTAAAAGACATGTATGATGGAGGTGTCCCATACATAAGTCCGATAGAAGCATGGCTCCACAAAGCTTGTCAAAGCGATACTTCTCCGTGGCACCAATTCCAAATTTTCCAGGTTCTTAGAATGGTTCAGATCCCTTTCCGCACCCAGATAAAGATCCTAGTACGTACTCAACATATCCTCAATGAGGTATTATCATGGATGGCATATCAAGACAAAGGTAAGATATCAGGTATGAATTGCTTACTTAGATGGCTACATTGGTGGAATGATTTCACCTAACCTATTTTAATTACTATGTTTAGGATAGGTAAGATTAGCTACATTTTAGCTAGGGATATTAGAGTTACCTTAGCATTGCATTTGATGTCCTTTCATGATTTAGTTAGTCGTTATTATTCTTAGTTTGTTTCTCTTATTTCGCGAACAAGGCAAGACGAGAGTGTCTACCTCTAGATTCTTTTAATTCCTTTGGATATTTGATGTGTGTGTAGGTCTACAGCAATGTTGCACAACTCAGACTCGGCAAAGAATCGGCTGGCATGTGACTCGTTGACTCGGGAAAGTCTCGGGACAGACTCGGCAAATAGGAAAAAAACTTAAAATATGATCAATTTTGGGGAAAAAAAAGATAATAACATTTCCAATCCATATATTTAAAATATATTCACTTACCATATATAATATCTATATAATACATATATATAAATATTATTATCATTAACATTTATATATATATATATATATATATATATATATAATTTTGAAAAATATAATATTTACTTAAATTATTAATACATTATAAGTTTATTACCATTATATTTTGCAAATGATATTACAAGTTTAGAATATTATTATATTTTACAAATTATATTATTTGTGTAAACCATATGTAAGATAATATAAACCATATGTATATAATAAAATTTCAAAAATTAATATATAATATATACTTAATAAAAATGTTCTAAGTTTTTAAACTTTATACTTTATAACTAAACATAAATATCATTGTGAGTCGTGGCTTTACCATAAATGTAAACGTAAGATACCATTGTCGCGAAAATTCGATATGAATAAAGGCCGATATGAATACATGCGGCAAAGGAAAACGACTCCATTGTCGCGAAAATTCGATATGAATAAAGGCCGCAAAGGAAAATGACTCGCGTTGCCTAGCCACAGTCAAATAGGGAGGGAAATGAATACATGCAAACCAAGGTAAGACGCAGCCGGCACGGATGGAAGTGCAGCGGCAGGGATGGAGGTGTTGTGTATGACACTCTGCATTTGAACACTATTGGAATTTCTTCGGCGAACCCTCAAAATCCATCCGACACCTATAGGTTAAACTTCGCCCACGTGGTCTTTTTTCCTGGCGAGTCTTGCCGAATCCGAGCTAGTTTATGGCGAGCCTAAGCGAGACTCGACGAGTTTGACGAGTGTGCTGAGTTGGACGAGTTTTCCAATGAGTATCTGTCAATTACTCGTTTTGGGTGCTGACTCGGGCAGACTCGCGAGTACCCACGAGTCTCCACCGAGTCGTGCTTCACTGGTCTACAGGTACCAGAAGATTCACAAGTTCTCGAACACTCCTAGGAAGAGCACTCGTCCTACAGTTGGAGCCAATGTTACGCTGCATCTGTACCCAGTGCACCTTTAGGTGTGCCCCAGGGAGAGAGAGCCATTTTTTTACCAAGAGGGGTGTTTTTAAGAAAAGGTGGTCATGGTTGGGCCCTTTGGTCTTTCCTTTAGGAGTACTATGGCTTAATAGCACTGTTGACTACCCTTTGTTGGGGATTTTAACCCCGGGGTTGGTGTCCAGGTCTCCTAGGGGTTGATCACTGGGTCACATGGCCCCATATCTTATTTTCTTGCTCTGGTGGCCTTTTCTTCAACTGCGAGACATTTGTCTCCCTTCACAGCCACTTAGGGCAACCTCCTCGCCCTTTTGTAGACTAGCGCCTTCTCTCCCTGGTCTTATTTCCTTAGAGGAAGCTATCATCCATGCCAGGCCTTCTTGTTGTTTTGAGTATGGCGTTTATGGATTTTACAACTTTCTTGGGGTCAAATGGGGTATAACGCCCTCTCTCCAGCTCATTCTAGCCTTTCGTTGTGAGTGATTCACTTAATTCAGCAATTTTCGGCACCTAGGGGAAAAATACCCCAAGTAGCCTACCTGAAGCCTACATTATGGCTAGTTTTTATTATTATGTTGTTTTAATTTTAAGTTGACATTTTATAGTTTCAAATTGACTTTTTAAGGCATGTAGGCCTGTATATTTTGTAAAAGTGAGTGTGAGAGGCTATAAATAAACCTCTCCTCAATTCATTTTAACATAAGACTCATGGGATAAAACACTATGCATTTCTTCTACCCTACTAGTGCTCTTTGATGTGAGGTGCCTCCTCTTAAAGAAGGTATTTTTCTAGGTTTGATGACGAGTTCTTGAAGTATCTTGGTTTTGACTCTTTCTCTAAAGGTGATGATATGATTTGTTGGTGAAACACGTGCACAAGGAGGTATCCATGCTTTTTCTTGATGTCTCTTTGTTAATGATTGATGAATGATTATGCTTATGGACTGAATGGTAGCCATTAGTGTTGTACTTGTCTTGGAAAACTCTTTGTCACTCCTTAATCACCTTAGTATAGAAGCATGTCCTTTTCTAGGAGTTCTTCTAGGGTTAAAACCTTAGGATTTTAGGGATGCACTTTGCATCCTAAAAACCGTAAAATTTACAAAATTTCTGGCCAGTTTAAGACCTCCCGAAAGTTTTAGCCCCTAAAATTCCAAGCCCTAACATTTTGGCCCCTCCCTAAAATTTTGGAGTCTCTAAAAACTCGACCCTAAAATTTTGGGATCCAAGATTTTCGGGCCCTAAAATCTTGGGCCTAAAATTCCGGCCCTCTCCTACAATTTCGCCTTGCCCTATTTGTCCCTAAAAACCCTAGGTCGAAATTCTAGGAGGCCCTAAAATTAAAAAAAAAAAACTAAAAAAAAAGTGACCCTATACCATAAAAACTGTCCTAAAGGCTGCCCATTTTTGGGCTTCCCTCTTTCTTCAAAACCTGTCCTTCTCCTCCTCACGGCCTGCTCCTCATCTTCTAGTCTACATTATGGCCCTACCTCTAGGTTTATAGCAGGATTTTGTTTGCCCTTCCAGGCCTTGTTCAAGCCCTAGCCACCTTTAAGGGCTTCCCTTACATTGGCAGCCCTCGTCTTTTAAGGTCTGTTGCTTTTTCCTTCATCTTTCTTGTAACCCTATACACACAGAAACAACGGATGATTAAAGGTTAGTGTTTGCAGCTAACGATTGAAACACTGAAACACATGATATTGCTTTCTTCTTAGACGATTGTTTGCTAACATATACTGCTGGTATAACTTGCATGCAAAGGTGGACTGTTAAAACAATTTATTTCATCATTGTTTACAACTATGAAAACTTTGTGATACTGCTGTTAATGCATACATAAAACCTTGTTAAATACCTTGGTTTGTTAATATCTATTGTTATGTACTTTGCTGCTCACACAAAGTTGGATTTAATACATGAACACGTACTAGATGGTTGTTGCTACTTTCATGACTAGTATAGCATGTGATATCGTTATTGCTGCTACTGTCTTGTTTCAAGTCTGATTCATGGCATACTAATTGTTTATACACCGCTGCAAATACAAAGTCTGAAATTGATACATAAATACTGGCTCAATGTTGTGACTACGGCTGTCTTCATATATCTCTGAATTCATACTGCTATACTTTGGGTGACATGCTGATGTATCTTTTCTATATTGCTATGCATTGATAATACATGTAATTACAAGTGTGATTTATAATACATTGTGAATGGATGCTTGACATTTGGCCAAATATTTGCATATCACTCTTGTTGAATGATATTAGATGCTCATTGCATACTTGTTTTGAGACTGACATTGGTCAGTTGATTGTCCATGGATGAATGTGCTATTGTAATTGTACTCACATGATCCACATTCACATATATATAGCATATTTTATTCAGCTTTTGAACTTGACTCCAATAAGGCACTGGTCACCAACATTCCTTGAAGAAGTTATCTTGTAGTGTTCTAGTGTCCTTGCAGAGTTATAAATGGGCACTCCCCTAGGAGGTTTCGACTTCCAAAGCAATTTGGGGAAGTGGCTGACGTGACAGTGGTCACGTTTCCCTTCATATGTTGGTCAGTAACTAGCCTTGCTAGTTCATCTGGTAACACACTTGATAGTTGAAGACTGCGCCCTCAACCCCAACTTGGCTCTCAAAGCTCTCAAACCTGTTTCTTAGAAGTGAATAATAACATTTGGATCAATAAGGATTCAATTTTCCTTCTTTCATAAAGATGAGGTTGCATTCCCTAATCTTTGCATGCATGACGCTTAAATGACGCATGCAACATGCAAATTGAATTATGGCGGCATGCTCCACATGTCAGTAGCTACTTGCTCCGGTGACCCTCTTTTATCTACTGATGACTTAATATCACTACTTATGTTGTTATTTTATCCCATGCGGCATCAGTCATTAGTTAATTCCCTGTTTGTCACAAACGAAACATTACAGTCCTCCCTCGCTAAAGATTGCTTATCCTCAAGCAATGCTAACACAACTCCACCATCAATTAAACTAAATCAACTAAATCCAAGGATGATCCTAGGGTTCCAAATTATTCTAGGGGATCGAAAGTACCCTCTGCTCAAAGCACTACATTGCACAGTATCATCACAAGATATCTCATGGAAGCCTCTTGTAAGTAGAGTAATCAAACACAGTGTAAACTCAATCAACCCCTCAGAGAATCACTCCACTAGGGTCTCAATTCCCTATGCCTGGAAATAAATATTTATCCTCCCACCTAAAGAAATAATTGGTACCACTTTACTACCAATCACTGTAATTCTAAGATCCCAAATCAATCTGAGAACTGTGGAGTACCTACTGCATCCACCACTATCTTGCGTAGTATCCATACCAGGAGCATCCTGAAGACTCCTTAGCAACCAAGACAGTAAAAACTGTATCCATCCATCGTAATGTCTCCCACATAAAAAACTACTCCACTGCTCCATATGGATCGGTTCCTAAAAGTGATAGCTGACTCTCACCTCCATGTCAGCCAATGTACTATCAACTAACGCTATCCCAAGATCCCTGGATACCCTCAAAAGGAGACCATCATGTAGTCGTTGTGCCACTATGTTCATCACTAGTTGTTTGTCATGCCCTGTCAACATCCACCTCTCCTGGAACTCGAAGCGAACATACCTGTAAGAGATGACCCCATCATTATGAATAGTGTAGTGTATAGGAAACCAAGTGAAGTCTACAAATCCACGGTCATACTCTATCTCAAATATAAGCAAAAGTCTGCTCTAAAAACTGGTAACAACTCCAAGATTCTCATGATCTCTAATCATCTCCTCAAGAAATAGATATATCACCTATGCTACCCTATACTCCGAGGCAATCACCGGAATGTGCATGAACTTTAATAATCAGTGAATCTCTGCACATATATACTCAGCACCTTGCATCCCTCATAAAACTTTGATGCAATATAACAATATGATCTCACATGGCTACTCATAAATGGTCGAAAGTTGCATTCATGTTGTTGAATGAGTGGGTCTCGACTTTCCCTGATGGCCAGATGTAATATCCACCAAGTATCTCCATGCGAACCTACCTCGAACCTGCCTGAAAAAGGTAAATTCCCCCTAGTCCCCCTCTAGCTTGTAGGATGTCAAGCACCCTCTACCTAGAGCGTTGCTCTTCCTAGCGCCAACATAAGAATCTATCTGACTGCCCTTGATGAGCAAAGAAATCATAAGTTGCACAAACTCCTCAGAAGATTGCTCCATCATGCCTCCAAACCTAAGCATCCCCTAAGTAAACTCCTGAGAGTGGAGACTGGCTCTCTCCTCTGTAGCAACTCCCTCTTCAATCTCAATCTTGAATATCAAGGAAGTCAGCTTGTTTTCCATAAAGAAGAAGTCTCACCCTCTCCTCCACGTTCATCATAACATAACAGGCCACTCGTCGTTGAAGCCATGTCAATCATCGCTATAATATGAAGCAACCCATCTCTCGAATAGATGCCCGAATCCCACCACCAAATGAGGAGTCCACCAAACCCAACTCCTACCAGTTGTTGTCATGCCATGCTGATAATCATCAGAGTCTCCATGATCCAAGCCCTCGAGATGCAATCCTCTGGTGGAAACCAAGTACTAAGACTCGTCCCTGAGCCTGCCAATCTACTCGGCTCCTACCAAACTTCCTTGTGAAATCTGATAGCCCACTCACCATCTATGTGCTCCTGAAGAGGATTGCTCGAAAATGAAAGGGTATGCTTCTTTTGTTGCCCCATCAAGGAATCTAACTGCTCCTCAATACTAAAAAGCTTGATAGTTGACTTGGCACATACAACTCGAAGAACATTAAGCTCAACATCTTGTTGTAATATGGTGTCTTGTAGTATCTTGGTCCTCTCTTTCATTGCTAGAATTCCTTCTTTAAGACGTTCAATCTTCTTTTGGTGACTATCATCTGGGAACATTGTAGCTCCTATGGATGTCTTTATATCTACTTGTACTTTATTCATGGTTGCATTGTTCTGCGATGACCATCTATCCTGTGAGTTGACCCAATGGTAATCATCCGTAACATCTGTACAACCATCCATGTGCGTCCGAGAAGTAACTAGTGTGTTTGTCAACCTCAAGGGCATGACCAAACTCCCAAAATGAGGTCTAGATATAGACCTATGAGCATCATGCTCTTTAGCCTTCATCTGATGATATCCCTAATAAATATAGGCCATAAAGGGATCTACTGCTCCATAAAGCACACCCTTCCCCTCATTGATCTTGGGTTAACACAATTCAAGGGTATGCTCGTAAACTCTGTTAGGTGGTCTCCCGGGAGGAAGCACTCCAAAAATCTATAGGACCTCTCTGCATGCCACTATGTACCCCAATGTACTGTTGCATACTCCTGTACCCTCCTGTTCCATCGAGTATCATGTATGCTCTACTATATCCACTACTCCATTGATGTCAACTGAGCTAGTAACCCAATGTATCTCGATTCTCCATATCTTCCATATACTTGTCCAGCAAATATCTGTATGCATATACTTCCCTGTTGGTTGGTCCACAAGGAGCGTTCTCAACTACCTCCTCCCTAGTTGATCCTCTATCAAATAGAGGTAGCTCATGATCCCATGCCTGATCCAGACCCTTTGTGGCAGATCTCTCCTCAGTCACTTGCAACTATGAGCGCTCCTTGTGCAAGATCATCACCAAATGTTCTCCCTTCAAACCATGAGTACCACTCAAGCCTTCATGTGTCACAAATATCCTGTATCTTGTGTGGGCTACAACATCCTCCTATGCACTCACTCTACTGGTGTCATCTAAACCAGGATCCCACAACATCTAAACTATAACCATCCCGAAAAATAAGGGATGCGTCCATGTCACTATGAACTGGTCCCTAGAGTATGTCTCCTGACAACACACTTGCAACTACAACTGAAGCCATGAATGGCCCCTCTACAAGAAGTGACTCATCACCTCCATACTGCCCGACATGTACAGAGTCAACTATCTCCAAGTCATGTCTCTCCTCTCATGCCTGTAAATCTAAATGAGACTCCTTTGTCGCATCACCAATACTACTGTCCTCCTCATGTATCTCGCCTGACATAAATGTCTAACTCTGGTTGTACATGATGAAGAGTGTACCAACTCTGACTCACCGCACGACCCGCCCACAATCTAACCTTCAGTTGTACTAGTGTCGCTAAGATCACAAGATAACTCTAATGCTACCTCCTCATGCACATCCTCATTGTGTACTGTCAACTCCACATCAAGCTCACCATCAACATGTACTTCATGCTCATCTTTCTCCACTCCTCCAATTATGCTTTTAAGGAGGTCCGCATCCAAATCCTTGGGTTGACTCCCGAACTTGATGGTGTAATAGTCTTGAAAGGACACCACTGCACATACCTCATCACCTAAGGCTAGATATTCCTTATATCAAGGCAAGTGTGAAAGAGTTGCTAACCTTTGCAAATTTTTAGCCAAAATCCTTTTCATTGTCTTCATATTCTCACAGGCTGGAAAGAAACCCATACTTTGTTTATTTCCCCCTGTTTTAGCCTCATGCACCGGAAGTTATCTGCTATGTGCCCACAACTGCAGAGGATCATGCTCTAATACCACTATAATATCCCAAACTGATATTTTATGTCAGTGAGTGTAGGTTTGTTGATGTAGTAATGGTTTATTTCAGAGTTTGTGGTATTTTATGTTCACAACAACATTTGCATGTACAAGAACAATAACGCCTACAAGCATAATAACCCCAATAACAAATAATTTTTAAATAAATGTTGTAAACAATCTCAAAGATTAAACTTGAACATACCAATAGCATAAACCTATGCAGAGGATCACAATGATGTAGACATGCATGCCATGCACCTATTATAGCTCAAAAAACGTGAGGCCCTCCTCCAATAATTCGGTCGTTCAAGAATATGTGCCTCCTTGGTCTTCAAATCATTTGCAACTGCCTCTAGAAGATGATGTGAGAGCCCATACTCAGCAATAACGCTAATAATGGTCCTCTGGAAAGAATGCAAGAGACATGTAGACCAAAAATCATCTATAGGTCAAGGTATTATCATCACTGCTTTGACCAATTCGCCCATGCAAGGAAAATGTCCCTCTTTCTCTTCAAATCAACTGTAACTGCTATGGATAGATGAGATTGGCTCCCGAAACCAACAATAAAGGTAATAGTGGTCTTTTGAATATTTTGGATGAAACATGCAAACCATATGGTGGCTCCCTGTCAAGATATGAGATTCTCCCTTTGTGTAAAAGTCACCCATGCAAAGCTACGCCCTCTTTCTTGTGATAGATCCCAATAGTTGGCTCCAGAAAGATGGCAATATGATCAATATGTTGTAGAATGGTCCACAATAATTCTCCTTAAGGATTTGGTTGGATATTCAACCTCCCAAGTGGATGGATGATTATCTTCCGATGGATGTGTTGGAGACCCCTGCGCCCTCCTTGATAAAATAAACCCTTGCGCCTTGATAAAGTGACGCTCCAATAATTATGTCAAATCCGTGAAGTGCTATGATAGATCTGGATGATCTATCCTAGAAAGGGACTAGGGTAGATAGATTTCGCTGCCGAAATACACTTGATAGCTGAAGACTACACCCTCAACCCCAAATAGGCTCTCAAAGCTCTCGAAACCTGTTTCTCAAAAGTGAAAAATAACATCTAGAACTCTGAGGATTTTATTTTCCTTTTTTTATAAAGTTGAGGTTGCATGCCCAATCTTTGCATGAATGCCACTTAAATGAAGCATGCCACATGCAAATTGAGTTATGGCTTATGGCCCGCATGCTTTGCATGTCAGTTGCTACGTGCTTCGGTGGCCCTCTTTTATCTATTGATAACTTAATATCACTGCTTATGTTGTTCTTTTATCCCATGTGTCATCAGTCATTAGTTAATTCCTTGTTCATCACAAAAGGGATATTACAGATTAGATGGGGGTAGGAATTGTTAGGTCAAGGGTCAAGGAGAAGGGGAGGTCAAGAGGGGGAGAGAGTACGTCAAGGAAGTTGTGAGGGAGTCAAGACAGGTTAGGGAACTCACGAGGGAATGCTAGAATGCCAGAGAAGTCGAGAGCGAGCAAGGAAAACCTTGGGGGTATAGGAAAACCGATAAGGACCTCGTCCTTATCATGGTGGACCAAGCAGGGAAGTAAGAGAGCTAGGACAAGACGAGGGGCCTAGTTCACTTTTCTTAAATAGAGTTCTCCTCCACAGAATAAAGATGCATTTTACAATCCCATACTCCACATTAATTCCTTAGGTTGTAACAAAAGCACAAAAGGAAAAGAATCTACATTGCAGAGATGAGCATCTAAAACTAATTATTGTTTATTCTTAAACTTTTGTTTTCACAATATTTCACAATTACATCTTACATACAAATATAATGCATTTAGTCAAGAGAAACGAGGAAAAAGATGTTTATAAGGAGTTTAAAACTTCCACGTGCGTTCCAACCAACCTCAAAATAAATGCATGTACCTTTATAAACTTGAAATTTTTTGACTCTTGACAACCAATTAGATTTCTCTTAATAGGCGTGCATGGAGTGCGCTGCACACAAGTTCTTATTGGAATCAAAGAACATAATAAGGGATCCTGCAAAACAAATGGTCTTAAATCATGATCTTGTAACATTTATTTATTAATTGGCGGACCATAAATTATCCCACCAACGATATGCAATGTCTCTAGTATTTTAAGGAAATAACGTTAAATTGTTTGCATTCGAAGCTCTGTAGGTAATACAGCTTTTAATAGTAAATACAAACAACTTAGCACAAAGTAGGTTATCAATTTTCTTTAAGTACGTTACAATTAGACCAAAGTTTCCACCCTTATCCATATAACTAAAAGAGGAAACAAATAACTCTATACAAAAGCATTCGAAACCAAAATCGTTTTTATGCATCAAATATTTTACAAAATATTCCAAACCTTCATTTTAGTCATTGTCAAAATCTAAAACATGCTTAAAACAACACACGTGATCAAATATTTTACAAAATAATCCAAACCTTCATTTTAGTCATTGTCTAAATCTACAACATGCTTAAAACAACACACGTGAAAGAAAGAATAATAAAATTGTTTAAACATAAAGGAAATTATTCTAAAATAATTTGGATGATTAACAGAACAATTTTTATTATCAATAGTTAATAGAAAAATACAAAGACATCATTGAGTAGTGATTCATTTCAACTCTGTAACAAGAAAACAAACAAAGTTAAAATAAATAAACAAATTCATCATCAAGGGGAATAGCTATGAAATTTCGACTCGAACTAAGATCCTAGTAGCAGGACCGAACTCTGTCTGAGATGTGGCCATCCTCTGGAACCCAAATACAGTCGGACAAAGTGAACTCTTCCAACACAAATAAAGGGTGGATCGAAAGAGTGTTCTAAATCTTCAAATATGATGTTTTGGATCTCAAATGTTTATGCCCCAGCAACTGACACGAGAAACGTAAGTGATATAATTTGCTAGAATACTAGAAGAAATAAATAACCAATTGCAATGGTGAATCAGAGGAGATTCTAACAACATTCATCATTTAAAAGAGAGGTCAAAGAGAAACAAGCAATTGGATAGAGCAAGTGAACTACAAGAATCTTTTCTCTATAAATAGAATATAATGGACATAACCCCCCCCCCCCCCAAAAAAAAAGTCAACTTACCTAGCATAACGGTAGATATAGCAAGAAGAGTAACTGACACACGATTCTTAACACTCAAACCATAATCTCATATATCGCATTAACACACAACTATTTATTAGATACGTGAGAAGGCTCGATCCATTGATCTTAATAACAGATGTAGGATTCACTTTTAAACCATGTTGTAGACATATTTCTCAATAAGTTAAAACACACCCGTCTAAATGAGAATGCATACAATACCTAGCATATCTCTACAAATCACAAATTCGGCACTATAATATAATTCCTCCAGGGAAACAAAACAATACAATCCAAAAACCTATCAAAACAACTCTAAACTTTAGATGTGAGAATCTGTAAACACAATCTAGAAAACAATAAACTGAATTTAATAAAGGCCTGTCAGAACCTGTCACTACTTTTCATTACTTTTGAACATGAAAATATCTGCTACAGGAGAAACCCTAAATAGTTAATTGCTAATTCAATTACTTAAGCCATACCTCTACTATTTCTCCTATAGATACGAGGATGGCATACTTGTTCACAAACTCAAAATAGAAAGTCAGCTTAAAATAAAAATGAAATTATTTTTATACATTAGTGATTTACACTAATCTCAACTGTCCATCTCTCTATAAGATTAGGGTCTCAGCTCAAGTATAAAGGCAAGTCATGGTAGAGGGTTAAGACATATTCATTTCACTCAAAGACAAGTTTTGTTAGAAAATGATTTTATTCATTTGTGGAGCAGAGTTAGAGCACCGAAGAGGAGCCAAAGCCATACAACAAGCAAAAAGCAGTAGCAGGTCCGTACATAAGATTTCGTAGATTGGTATGGAGTCTGTACACAGAGATCCCTATAATCATACAAATCTGTATAAACATACAGATATGTATAGCTGTATGGAACAGGTCCATATAGTCAGAGGGGCCATAGAGTAAGCAACGTACAGCACAATGTTTTTTCATATTCTGGCTAGCTGATTTTCCATAGTAAGTGTGCACATCTGTTTTATTTTGAGTGTACCATACATCTGTAAGTTTGACAGTTGTGGGGTTTTCCTTGTAAGCTTAGCAAGTAGTAATTCTTTGTTTATGGTTTTATGCTTCCGCTGTTTATTTTTCGGCTATATATGTGATTATTGCTAGTGAAGAATTTAATTTCTGTAATTAAATAACAACCTTGTTTAGTTGAGAACATAAGGGCAGTAGTCTCCAAGGGTTTGGAAAATTCACATGGTATCAAAGCATCTCTGACTAAGAGAATCTGAAGAGTTCACAATAGTAGATCAACTGCTGAAAACAACTACTGAAACCAACTACAAGCAACCAGGACCAGCAATTGGAGGCTTTTAGAGGTAGCGTTTATCATTTTTGGGAGTTTGTGTGTAGATCAATGATATCATCAGCTATCCTCAGGTTGGAGGGCAGATTGGAAGGAGCCTCAAATTTCCTATCATGTAAAGTCAGGATAATTTTCTATTAGAAGAGAATGATATCTGGGATATCAATAAGGGCGTAGTAACTATGACGACAGATCTGCAGGCTTTGGCAGTTCACAACAAGAAGGACGCGAAAAAATCCAAACGCTGTGGCAGTTCGTAACAAGTAGGAAGCAAAAGAGACAAACGGAAGATCATGGATTCTATAAAGGATCATTTGATCTCTTGTATATTTGAGAAGAAGATGACGAAGGAGATATTCGATGCCCCATTTAGCCTCTATCAAAGCAAGAACATAAACAAGAAGTTGATATTGCATAACAAACTCAAATCTGTAGAGATGACCAAATCAGACACCGTCACTAGTTACCTGATAAAGGTCACACATATTTGTAATCAACTTGCAGCAATTGCAGAGAAGGTTAAAGAGAAAGATCTAGTGAACTAGGCACTCCATGGGAAACATTTGTTCAGGGTGTTTGTGCTCGAAAGGATCTTCCCTCATGGGAAATGAGAAACATTTATCTAGGGTGTTTGTGCTTAGAGGAATCTTCCCTCATAAAAAAGACTATGGGTTGGTTGTTTCCAGTAGGAGACTCGGATGAAGTCAACGGTCAACAAGTAGGGAGGTGACAATGGCCATGCATTATTTGGTCAAACAAAGAAGGGCAGAGGTAAAGGAGCCAACAAAGGTAAGGTAAAGAGTGAGGAACAATGTTATCAGAACCGGATCGGAACTAGCAAAACTAATCAAAACAAGACGATCCAACTAGTTTTGAGGTCGTACTAGTCTAGTTCAAAGTTTTAGACCAAAAATTGTCAATTTCGTATAAAACTGACCTTAAAGCATCAAATCGGACAATTTTGTACGCCATGGCTAGGGACCATAAATGCTCAAATTTAAAAAGCAAAAAAAAAATTACTTAAACTACAAGTACAATACCTAGAACACTAGAGCCCTACTAAAGTTATTTAAAGAGCTCCCCCCCCCCCCCCCCCCCCCCCCCCCC
>LPNX011137119.1:180889-201563 GCA_001517045.1 Pseudotsuga menziesii
TTTAAAGAACTCCTTGGGAAGATTTGTAGAACTAGTTGAAGTCTATCGTCGAAAAGTTTTTGGGCAGATTTGGACTTGTTTGGAGATGCACCCTTACTTCCTATATACATGACAAGATTTGCATATTTATGTATAATGGTTTGGGTTCATATCAATACACATGAATATATATAAAAATAATTCAAAATTTTAATATTTTTTGTTTTTTGGGTGATCAATTTTTCCCCCTTTTTTTTATTCCAGTTTAGTTCAATTTTTTGGAGCTGGCCGATCTGGTTTTGATAACACTACTGAGGAAACAACCTCAGGGCCACGGAAGGACTTGAGTAAAATCAAGTGCTTCATATGCCATATGAACAACCATTATGCATCACAATGTCTGAAGAAGAATAAAGGTAAAAGGAAGCACTAGTGTTCTCAAATTAAACTTAAATGAAAGAGTTTCCCTCCAAGTTCGAGAAAAAAAATTCAATGGAATCTTGCCTTTCTTCGAACACAAATCCAAAGAACGCTTCGTATATGGGCAGTTGAGCATCTAGGGATATGACATCATCCCAAGCGCTATTTTCAAGTCTAAAAGAGCACATCTCAGGAGCTCGAGTTAAGCTCAGTGATGATATCCATTATCCAATAGTAGGAATTGGTACCATTCCTTTCCAACTCTACTTCGGTAACTCTTTAGACTTTGATAATGTGTTATTTGTTCCAATCTCAAAAAGAATTTGCTTTAAGTTTCAGTCATGTAATCTAAGGGTTTTGCAATAGAGTTCAAGAACCAACAAGTCCTTACAAGAGCAAAGAATTTTAGTCTAGGTTCAGCTCAAGTGATCGAGGATAGTAAAGAAAATTTATACATGTTACAAGGTGAGCCCATTTGAGCTTTAATGCATAACATAGATAGCTTGTGTGAGTTCTGGAAAAAGAGGATGGGGCACCTATATCACAATGCACTTACTTATTCTGATGGTGATAGTCACAAGTCTTCCAAAATTCAACATTGAGCACCAGGGTGTTTGCAAAGGTTGCACACTTGGAAAGCATGCCAAGATTGTTTTCCCAAGAAACAAGCACAAATATTACAGGAAGCATGTACTATGTTTCCTTCAATGATGACTTCTCTTACAAAACTTGGATCTACTTTATAAAAACCCAAGTTGAGGTCTTTAACATGTTTCAAGAGTTCGAAGCTTTACTGGGAAACAAAAGAGGGAAGAAGACCGAGGTTTTGAGACGAGACAATGAGGGAGTATACCTCCAATGATTTCAAGGATTTTTACAAGGATGCCGAAATTAAGAGGGAGTTCACTATTCCATACAACCCACAACATACTGAGATCGCAAAGCGAAAGAATCGATCCATCATAAGGGTTGTTAAGGCTATGATACATGACCAAGATTTCCAATGTTTCTATGGGAAAAAGCATGCAACACAGTAGTCTACATACAGAACAAGTGCCCTCACAGGATTTCGGAGGACAACACTATTAGAATTTTATACTTCAATGATGGTTATGTTAGATATTCAAACAATTTCCATTATATCACAATAACCATATCCAATAGGATCATTGAAAGATAGACAAGCACAACATACAAAAGAGACACAAAAGTTTCTCCTCTAGGAAACCCTTAAAGGGAAGAAAAACCAACCAACTTCTTCAGTATAGATTCGTCAATAAGTACAATTTCTTATAGTACAATCCAAGAACTAAAGGCTCTTTCACAAAGATCCTGAGAAAAAGATAAGATAGAAACCCCAAGAAAAAGATGTCTTCACAATGCAGATACTCTTCCTCCTCTAGCGAACTTGTTCTTCTTCTCTCTCTAGCGAATATGCTTAAGTGCTTGATGATACCAAATGGGAAGTGTGCCTCCCCTATTTATACTAGTTTTCTAACTGACTTTTCCTTATGGGGTTGACTTGTCAACTTCCCTAACTTGGCCGACTTGACTAGGATACAATATAATATTATTTACATGTTTTTTTATGGATTCTTCTGGACCAACTTTGCAAGGAGGGTTTACATCGATTCTTTCTGCTAAAAGAAATGTAACCTCGGAAGATGTTCTATTGTACTTTTATTGTATTCCTTGTAATATCCCAAACTGATATTTTCTGCTAGTGTGTTGGTTTGTTGATTGATTTGTTTAAGGTTCTGTGGCAATATTGACTGTTGGTTGATACCAATGTAAGATGCTCTTTAACCCCGGAATAAGTATATGAATGTTAACAATATAACCTCACAGCTTTGATAGTCTTAAACTTGGAATTCCACAAACTTAAATAACAGTATTGATTTGTAATAAGAAACAAGGAAATTCATTTCAGACTGTCTTATAAAATTCAAATCTTAAATATGATGTAAATCTGACCTTCAATAGTGTTGACAATGGCTTGTAAAAGGTTATACCGTTATAACAGTAGCTATATAATTAGAACAGTTCATATAATTTGAGAGCAGTTTATTGCATATGAGAGACGCCTGCTAGAGAGATGTGCACCAGCTTGATAGATCATGCTCAGTCTTGAAGGTATCCAGCCCTAAATGTTAATGAGGTCTTTGATGAGAGAGATCATGACTCTTTCTGCATGATAGAGGATGCCCTAGATCTTCACACCATCCCTACTGTTCATTCAACCTCCAAGAAGGAATGTGTTTCTTCTTCCTATGGCTGAGAGGGCCTATATTCCAGAATTATTGATGCTCATGCCCTTAGAAAAAGACCACACAGCTGATTGGGATGAGTTCGTTTCCTTAAATATTTGATGGAAGTGCCATAATTAAGGAAGATATACGCTGCTTCACAATGATGAATATGCCCTTGATGGTGAAGATAAGTGACGTTCAATGATACGCCTAGCTGTATATCGGCTCCAACGCTGCCCTAAACACAATAGATTTAACATGTAATGAAGAACACAATGGTGAACCTGACTGATTCACCCCAAGGATTGGCTCACCCCAAGGATTGGCTAGGGTGGATAGATTTTTCCACCGAATCCAATTAGGTCAAGGCAATCCACCTTAAACACTAAGTAGCTCACCGAGCTCCCAAAACCTGTTTCCAAAAAGATAAATAATAACATAGATACCCTTTTGGTTCAACTAACCTTCTTATATAGCTTTTAGGGTTTGCATGTCACTTTTAGGGTTTGCATGCATGTCACTTTTAAGAACATTATAGTCCTCCTTGCCAAAGATTGCTTGTCCTCAAGCAATCGACAACTATCAACTAAAAAATGCATCCGGACACCAATACCAGGATCCCATATGAACCACTGGATCACCTCATGCCTCCTTGCCACCCCATCATGAATTGACCCCTTAATACCGAGATCCCAAACAACCCTTTGACCGATACCAAAATCCATCTGAATTCCCTTAATGAGCCAAGCAATCATAAGTTGCACAAACTCCTGAGAAGACTGCTCCGTCATGCCTCCAAACCTAAGCATCCCTCAAAAAAACTCCTGGAAGTGGAGGTTGGCCCTCTCCTCCATAGCAACTCCACTGATGTCAACTGAGCCTGTAAACTTGGGCGTCTCCATCTCCGTCATATACCTATTACCCAATCTCCGTATGAATACACTTCCTTGTTGGCTGGTCCACAAGGAATGTGCTCAACTACCTCCTCCATGGTTAAACCACTATCCCACAAAGGCAACCCATGATCCCATACCTGAACCAAATCCTTTGTGTCATATCTCTCCTCAGTCACCTGCAATTTTGAGTGCTCATGTAGAATCATTGCTAAAGGCTCTCCCCTCAAACCATGAGTTTCACTCATGCCCTCATGGGTCACAACTGTCCTGTATCTTGTGTAGGTTGCGGTATCCTCTTGTGCACTCTCTCTACTAGTGTCATTTGAACCAAAATCCCACACATCTGTACTATACCCATCCCGGAAGATAAGGAACATGTCCATGTCACTATCAACTGGCCCCTAGACTATGTCTCCTATCAACACATCTGCAACTACAGCCGGAGCCATTAATGGCCCCTCCTCAAAAAGTGACTCATGACCTCCATTCTACTCAACATGTATAGAGTCAACCATCTCCAAGTTATGTCGCTCCTCTTATACTTGTGAATCTAAATGATGTTCCCTTTTCGCATGCTCTTCTACTTTGTTCTCAACATGTAGTCTCATGGGTGCAATATGTGAATCGTCTTGATCCAAATTCTCATATGGCGGAAGAGAGCTTGTGAACATTGTCTCATCTTCTTTAGGACTGCCGTCTGGTAATTGATTTGTGCTTGCCTCATGATCTCTTGTATGCTGATCCGTGATTGTTGATTTATCACCCTCTAAACCAAACTCTTTATAGAGGCTTTTGGAGACTTCACTTGTAGATATACCCAATATTTCCTTGATTCGCGATGTGGATGACCTTGATAAAGAGGCTTTAAACTGTTGCAAGCTAAGCTCTATCCTCTGTTGTGTCTTGTCAAGGTTCTTCATTAGCTCCTCCCAAGTAGGCTTCCCCTCCTCTATTGGCGAAGCAGGGAGGAAAGTAGGTAACAGTCTGCCATTTACAACTCTCACCATTGATGTAACCTTTCTCGCCCCAAAATGAATAGTGTTGACTGATAGCTGGAAAGTTTATGGTTTAGGAATTAAGTCAAAACTATGCAATCCCTTTTGCTCACTGTTGTAGATGACTGAATTAACCCACTAATGAACCTTGCCACTTTTTTTTTCTGAGTGATGACTTTCAAACACTTAAATGACATACTGCTGTAACTTACTGTGTGGATAAATCTGATTGGAAAAGCACTGTTTGAAATAGCTTGGTGTGTAGTTTCGTTTAAACACTGGCTGGTCTACTGTTGTAGAATCTTCTTCCCTTCTTTAACACATCACACTCTTTAATAGTGATGCACAGTGAAATAAATTCCATGTTATGGATGTCTGGTCATGTCTACAACATAGTGTTGAAGAAGCCAATGCCCAGTATGGAATGAAGTCACCCCACAAACACTATCAACATCATATAGTCATTAATGAACAATAATATCAGCAGTAGAAAACCCCCTTTTCCTTTACAGTAAGAGTTCTCCTTTACTTGATGCGCCCTCCTTTATGACTATGTTTTAACCCTCCTGTAGCAACAGTAAGAGATAGCCTCGTTCTCCTTTAAAGTGACTGGTTCCCTGTATTCCGGATTCATAAAATAGCATGTACACACAGGCTGGCAGAATCAAAGGCTCTGATACCACTGTAATATCCCAAACTGATATTTGCTGCTAGTGTGTTGGTTTGTTGATTGATTTGTTTAAGGTTTTGTGGCAATATTGACTGTTGGTTGATACCAATGTAAGATGCTCTTTAACCCCGGAATAAGTATATGAATGTTAACAATATAACCTCACAGCTTTGATAATCTTAAACTTGGAATTCCACAAACTTAAATAAGAGTATTGATTAGTAATAAGCAACAAGGAAATTCATTTCAGACTGTCTTATAAAATTCAGATCTTAAATGTGATGTAAATCTGACCTTCAATAGTGTTGACAATGTCTTGTAGAAGGTTATAACAGTAGCTATATAATTAGAACAGTTCATATAATTTGAGAGCAGTTTATTGCATATGAGAGATGCCTGCTAGAGAGATGTGCACCAGCTTGATAGATCATGCTCAGTCTTGAAGGTATCCAGCCCTAAATGTGAATGAGGTCTTTGATGAGAGAGATCGTGACTCTTTCTGCATGATAGAGGATGTCCTAGATCTTCACACCTTCCCTACTGTTCATTCAACCTCCAAGAAGGAATGTGCTGCTTCTTCCTAAGGCTGAGAGGGCCTATATTCCAGAATTATTGATGCTCATGCCCTTAGAAAAAGACCACACAGCTGATTGGGATGAGTTCGTTGCCTTAAATATTTGATGGAAGTGCCCTTATTAAGATATACGCCACTTCACAATGATGAATATGCCCTTGATGGTGAAGATAAGTGATGTTCAATGATATTCCCAGCTGTATATCGGCTCCAATGCTACCCTAAACACAATTGATTTAACATGCAATGAAGAACACAACGGTGAACCTGACTGATTCACCCCAAGGATTGGCTAGGGTGGATAGATTTCGCCACCGAATCCAATTAGGTCAAGGCAATCCACCTTAAACCCTAAGTAGCTCACTGAGCTCCCAAAACCTGTTTCCAAAAAGATAAATAATAACATAGATACCCTTTTGGTTCAACTAACCTTCTTATACAGCTTTTACGGTTTGCATGTCACTCTTAGGGTTTGCATGTCACTTTTAGGGTTTGCATGCATGTCATTTTTAGGGTTTGCATGCATGTCACTTTTAGGAATATTACATTCCTCCTTCGAAGATGTTATTTCTCTGTTCACAGATGTTATTCCTTAGTTCGAAGATGTCCTTGATGTAGTTGGCCATGTAAAAGTCATGAGGTAAAACATCCATTGTAAGTCAGGGCAATAGTACCCACAAAAGTATTTTATAAATGTTATTTTGAGTCTTCCTTGGTAGGTCGGCCCTAATTAGAGAACCAGACCAACCTAGGTACATAATTGAGTCACTCACCTGATGAATATATATAGGTGAGGTGTCTCCCTCATTTGTACACACTTCTCACTCGAGCATTGCGCAAGAGAGAGAGGGAGAGAGGAAGTATACTGCAAAAAGGGAGTTGTTATTCTTGTTCTTGGGGTTTTAAACTGTACTTGGTCGAATTCTATATTGAGGAATTTTTGCTGGGTTTTTTGAAGAAAATAATTGACATTAACATGAAAATTTCCATTCACACATTCTGTCAAACACTTGAATATCTAGGGCTTTTTATTAAAATTTACTCATATATTTAAAATAAAAACCACCACTTCAAGATCTTCTCAAACACTGAAGTATCAATCAAACACATGAGACATAGATCTTTTAGGTCAAAGGTCGGTCAAAACCCAAACTCCGACGAAAACCCTAGAAGAAGAAAATTTTATTAAGAAGAATACTCATAAATTTTTCCATCAACACATGAACTAATTTCTTCAACCCTCATTGACAGAATTACACTAAACTAAAGCAACAAACAAATACCTCGAAATTCGTGCCCAATCACTGTTGTACAGCCCCCACACGTGGTGTATGGATGTAATTTTTTATTGCACTTTTTTGCCTCGAAAATCGTTCAAAAAATCAATGTTGTACGACATGAAAGTGCACAATAAATGTGACAGCGTTGCCTTGGAAAATGTGCCCACACATGTTGTACAGCCTCTGTCCGACTACTGCTGTACAGTCCTTTTGGCTGCCTTGGAAAGTGTGTTGCTACTCCTTGCCTTGGGAATCGTGCCACTGCTCTAGGTATCTCTTCTCTCTCTTCACTTCTCTTCTTCCTCTCTTCATTAATGGTGTCTCATTTGTCTTTTCTCTCTTTATTTTATACTTTCAAAATTTGTAACTACCTATATTAACCACCTAATCTAGGGTTGAGATTCTTTTACAAAATCAAGGGTCATCACTTAATAATTAATTCACTTTAATTATTAAAATTTCACTTAAGTGAGACCCATTCTATAAAGTACAAAACATCACTTTATTTATATAACATTCACTTATTACATAAATATACAATGGACAAAGTCTAAGTCCTCCTCATCACACCCACACCAAAAATATGAGTGAGCACCTTCAGAGTTATCTTTCAACACTCTCTCTTAAAGAGGAAGGTCCACAGCACCATCTCCATCTCTGACTCATGAAACAGCTCCCTCCTGCTCTAGAATATCTCTCAGATACAAGTGCTCAACACCATACTAGAACTCTGAAGCCTGAGACTCGACCTGAGCCTCATCCACCTACTCACCAACACCATCACTAGACTGGTTGAGTCTCCTACCAGTGCTCCAAAGAGAACCACTCTCCTCATCAGACAAAATGTAAATCACATGTCGATCAAGTGCATCTCCTGCCCCACTCTCTGACTCTGACAGCCACCCACCTGTGCCTGGACATACAATACTTCTTCTGCACTTCTTTAATATGATTAATACTTTAGTATCTCTCTAATACCATAAAGAAAATAATTGACATTAACTTGAAAATTTCCATTCACACATTTTGTCAAACACTTGAATATCTAGGTTTTTTTATTAAAATTCACTCCTAAATTTAAAATAAAAGCCACCACTTCAAGATCTTCTCAAACACTGAAGTATCAATCAAACGGATGAGACACGGATATTTTAGGTCAAAAGACCGAGTAAAACCCCAACTCGGAGAAAAACCCTAGAAGCAGAAAATTTTATTAAGAAGAATACTAAGAAATTTTTTCATCAACACATGAACTAATTTCTTCAACCCTCACTGACAGAATTACACCAAACTGAAGCAACAAACAAATACCTTGAAATATGTGCCCAATAACAGCTTTACGCCCTGTTGTACAGCCCCCACACGTGTTGTGCGGATGTACTTTTTTGTTGTATGGTTTGCCTTGGGAAATGCGCCCACACATGTTGTTGTACACCCTCTGTTAGACTATTGTTGTACAGTCCTCATGTCTGCCTTGGAAAGTGTATTGCTTCTCCTTGCCTTGGGAATCGTGCCACTGCTCTAGGGTATCTCTTCTTGCTCTTCACTTCTCTTCTTCATCTCTCTTCATTAATGGTGTGTCTCATTTGTCCTTTCTCTCTTTGTTTTATACTTTAAAATTTGTAACTAACTATCTTAACCACCTAATCTAGGGTTGAGATTCTTTTACAAAATCAAGGGCCATCATTTAATGCACTCACATTTAATAATTAATTCCCTTTAATTATTAAATAATCGCTTAAGTGAGACCCATTCTATAAAGTACAAAACATCACTTTATTTATATAACATTCACTTATTACATAAATATACAAAGGAAAAAGTCTAAGTCCTCCTCATCACACCCATACCAATAATATGAGTGAGGACCTTCACAGTTATCTTTCAACATTTTCTCCCTCGTGAGGGTTTCCCAAGATAAATCTATGTGTTCTTTTGTGTGGTTTTGCTTGTCTTTCTTTCGGTGATCCTTTGCTTATAGTTATGATGTTAGGATGCTAAATGTTTTAAGATTTGTACAACCATCAAAATTCTAACACTTTCAAGGTTCTTTACATGATCAAGTACGATAATAATATCCTCTAAAGGAAGTACAATAATAATACATCAAGATACAAGAAGAATATCTTTCAAAGTTACACAATCTTCAACAAAGACACTAGAGGAGGCATTCATCGGTGTGAAGTCAAGGCTGAGCCATTTTTGTATCTTTGGATGTCCAATTTAATAATCATATACCATTCAAGAAGAGGGCCAAGTTGAAGTCGTCCATCAGGAAGGGTTTGTTTTTCAATCACAGTGAAACTTCTATATTCTAGGGGAGAGAAAGACACCTATAAGAAGACATGTAAAGTTTAGGGAAGACTTCGCATCCATGAAGTTTGATGAGCCTATTCCAATGATAGAGGATGAAGAGCAGGAAGTTATGAACATTGATCCAGGGTAACCAACACCTTCCAATTTAGAAAGCATCCTTCAGGTGCAAAGGAAGAGCAACCAACTCCTACCAATTCTCTTGAGAGATCTCACTGGTTGATTCAAACATTGAGGGATGCTCAAAAGCATGTCGAGGCTGTTAGGACCACATTCAGAGTGAGAACCTTTGAAGAAGTTCCCAAACTACATGTCATTGATGAGAAGCATCATAGATTCCAAGCCTTTCTATTTTTCGCACGTAGTTGACCAATCGGATTGGAGGGATGTCCTGGTGGAGTACACCTCCATCATGAAGAATTATATATGGGTCATTGTTCCTAGACCAAAGGGGAAATCAATAGTGAATTCCACGTGGCTCTACAAAATCATTCATGCAACAGACGGCAGCATAGATAAGATAAGATAAGATAATTTCATTTCTGTCGAACTAATGACCACAAAAATAGGTCAAACGGATTGTTGAGTACAATGATGTAATTACAAAACAAGAGTACCAATCGGTCACCTATAAAAGACAAAAGGCAGTAGAGTTGAGATGTCCCCGATCCAAGATGGCTACAAAATATATGAAATTGACAAACATTAATCAATTTTACATTGATTTATAACTTTCACAAGCAGTTTGTATTATTGTCAGCATTTCGTCAAACACATTAAGAACATTTCAGAACACACCACAATGGAGAAATAATGTTGGCACCATTATTATAACTAACAATGAGTAAACAGTACAATAACTATGATTGTTATAACAACTACCAAGATACACTCAACAAGAACCTGGGAGTGATGCCAACTTGAAATGTGATACAAAATCAAATTATGAAGTTCCAATGAAGACCATGAATGGATCCTCCCCCTTGTCTAGCTAGGGTGGATCTCTCACACCACCGAAACTAAACCACGATGGATGAATGGGGTTTTCCAACCCCAAACGAAAACTCATGTAGCCAAATTATCCCATAATAATTATTTTTTGAGAACCTTGATATAATTTTACTTTGGCAATTTATTTAATTTAGCCACCATTTTAATTTTTATGAATTTTTCCTAGGTGACCTAATTTTCCTTAGCCCCAAATTGGGGACATGACAAAAGTAAAACAAAGCATGAGGCCATTGTTAAAGCATAAAAACCATGAAAACCACCCAACCCTGAGAATTGGAATCCCCACAAAGTTGGAGATGTAGAAGAGTAAAAGACCCAAGGGAAAGAAAATCTAAAAGTCATGAAGTAGGTCTATCAAAGGATAGACCCATCTCTCCTAACATCTAAGGTCGGATCAAGGAAACACAAAATATTATGTTGTCCAGAGGAAGAACTAGTGGAAGGTTTGTACCACCCACTTCACTATTGTATAGAGGAAGTAGCCCATCGTTGAGGCTTTGAGGTTCTCATCAGCCTCATGGGGACGAATCTGTTCATCTCGTGCCTTTGAGATTCTAAGGGATAGGGGAAGGTCTTGTTGTCACATATATAGTAGTTGGCCTACCATTGTTCCTTAGCAATCCTGAGCATATTTTTGAGCCAGTCCTTTACTTTGTGATCAACAGATGATAAGCTTCCAATTGATGATCACTCTCTTTCAGTAGATCCAGAGCATTCAGTTTGATTAGTTCCATGCCATGACTGAGCCTCGTGACCCCAAATTTGATGACTGAGTTAGCCATTTTCATGACCCAAAGCAAAGTTATGAAAGGGCCCATCATAAACAGCAACAACAATGTTTCAATGCCTTTCAAATTGTTCAAGTTGGATGCAGGTATATGACCCAAGTGATATATGGATGTGTACATATGGATTTTGTTTTTTCTCTACTGCCTATTTTAATAGCGAGACTTGGTTAATAGTGGTTGTATGTTGGTGATAGTCTATTATTCTTGCTAGAATCCAAAGTATAAGTGATCCAGTTGTTATGTCCACGAGATTCTTTTGTATACTGATTGGTCTTGCCCTACTTGTAGTATGGATTTGGTCATTTCCCTTTAGGGGACACAACTTGCTAGCCTTGGCACCATCTTCATTATCTCCATCCATCTATTTCCTTCCCTTCTTTATGTTTAACCTAGAATTGTAACTTGACTAGTGACATCTAGGATTTCCCCACCTTCACTTATATGTTGGAATAGGTCTCCATGTCTAAATTGTGTCTCGATGTTGATGTGTGTGATCCTTATCATAGTGATGGTCTTCCTCTAGGTTTTGAAGACAAGTATTCTTACCACAAAAGTCTCTTTAGACACTAAGGCATCGAAACTTCAATGCTTATTATAAATTAATGCCTAGCCAACAAAACAAAAGTGTTTTTAAACACTATTGCAAATGAAATATAAAGTAAGTCAGTTGCCAAGAGACGAGCACAAATCATTTGTATTATGTGAGGTCGTTTTTCCCCAAAGGGCAACAGGGTGGTCACTCCATCACACCTATGGATGGTGGCAGGAAATGGAGGTCATACCGAGTCATTATCTGAGGCTCGCAAGGCTATTCAGGGCACCTCCTCTTGGAGAACGACTAGTTAATAAAATAATGTCTTAACAGAGTTAATGGCCAAAGGATGAGCACTCATTCATTGTATAATGTATGGCTTATTTTCACCTATTGGGGAAATAGGGAGAGACTGACTTATCAGGGTTATGTCTTTGTCATTTTTCTGGAAGCCTAGAAAGCTTTCTAGAGAACCTGCCTTTGGAGGTTATAGCTAGTATCCTTGCTGTGTAAATAACTGCTTAAAAAAAAGTTGTTCGTCTAGAGTCTAGTGGAGCATTCTCATTATTCCGCCCATCTGTGAGACACTACCATTCCCTATTGTTCACCTACTCTAGCTTATGTGTTTTGTGGATCCTAGATGCTTACAGTGTCAAGTGCCAAGTATTTACCGTGGCCCTACCTTGTTTTATTCACCTTCACCCTTGACTAGCAAAATGGACAAATCTATAAATGAGTATACACTAGAGGTTCTTGTTCAAAGCAACTTATTACTTGGATTTAGATATACTATTTATATATATTGTGCTTATAATCGCCAGTAGAGGCCACTTGTACTTAATTCTTACTACTAACATAGATAATTGATCATGCATATCCATTTTGTACTTTGCAGTATCGTAGTTTACATTTGGGTCATCATTTGATCATTCTTGACCTAGTCAACCCAATTTGACCAAGTCAATAGCAAGGTCCGGAATGATTTTTGACCAATGATTGTGGATGATGATTATTTGTGGCCTATCAATGTCCATTAGACATATTCATGCTTTAGCTGATGGTTTATTATGATGGGGTTTGTTATTTTCATGATTATCAACATTTACAGGCATTATTATTATTAATATTCTGACATGGATGGGGTCTCTAACGCACATTTTTTATGGAGATATTGTGTATGGGTACTCATCCCTAGTACATTTAGACATTCTGAGTTCATTGATGCAGTCAGTTCTCAATTCCAGGCACTTGCATAGAATGTATAGGTAATTTTATCAGTTTACAGCAGTTTGGCTTCAAAAAAATCAAAATAAATGCTTTGTAGTTGATGGTTAGATCTCCTAGGGTGCCAGCAGGTGCACATAGAGTGTAGTCATTTGTTATTACCATATTTCCATGGTGTCGAGTCGATTTTTGCAGTCATTTGACGTCCAGTCTCAGTCACCAAGGAGGTATGAGCAGTTGTGAGGTAGGCTACATCTGTCTAGATCTACAATAACAAACTCTTTGTGATGCATTTCTCTTCGAGTTGGGCAATTTCCAATTACCTTAAGCCTTCCCAACTTGGCTTTAACTTCACCTACCATTTCTATATTTCTAGATCTAGATCAACTTACTCATTATTCACCTCTTTTATCCATTTGCTTTTACACTTAGAGTGTCTTTAGTAGTGTTAAATTTGAGCATATAGATCTGTAGACAAACACACAACTCACAAAGAAGATCTCACAATTTACTCAGCCATTGAAGAATGAAACAGTGCAAAAGGCTTGCAGCTGTGAATGCTTTCATTAATCAAAAAAGTAATCCAGATAATAATTACAATAATGTAAAATGGCTTTAAATAGCCACAAGCAATTCGAATCCACATGAGGAAGTTCGAATTGATGACTCTACTTGACTGTAGGTAACCAAGACTTGTCTAAATCACAATTGGAGTTCTAAAACACAACTAACTGTTACATTTAGTATTAAATAATGGTTAACTGACTGTGGTAGGTGAGAAAAGCACCCCACATGTGTGCAATTAATTAAACCATTATTTAACTAAATGTAACTGACTCCTAACTTGTCTTGACTAGTCATCAACTGAAGCTAAGGACCCAGTAGTTAACTGTCCTTGTCTAAATCATAACCGGAGTTCTAAAACACAACCAACTGTTACATTTAGTATTAAATAATGGTTAACTGACTGTGGTAGGTGAGAAAAATGACCCACATGTGTGCAATTAATTAAACCATTATTTGACTGAATGTAGAGAGCTAGAACTGAATGTAACTGACTCCTAACTTGGCTTGACTAGTCATCAACTGAAGTTAACTGACCTTGGTTGGTTTCGGCACTCCCAGTTGCTTCCTAAATTGTAGGGATTGATCTAGGAGACTCCTAAACTTATGCAATCAAGTGCAATAAGTGGCAGTGAACCTCAATTAGTGTTCCCCACGCTTTGGTAACTGAAACATGTGCCCCAATTAGGTTAAGTTTAACCAATGGTGCTAATGACTATAAATAGACTGGATGGACTCCCGATTTAGACATGACTCCCGATTAAGACATATGACCAAATTTGGACAAGGGAGGATTAATAATCCTAACAGGTGCGTTGGCCCTCATAGGTTAGTAGGTTCTCCCCCTTGATCATTCTTTGAATTGATCTAAAGTGACAAGAGCTCGTCTGGTGCGACAAATATCTTTAATTTTGTGGTGGACGAGGCCCTTGCAATGTCATTGGTTAGCTACCTCACCTCTACCGTCCCGGATAGGATACCTTTAGTGGGTAGCTACACTTCGTGTGATAACATATTTTGGCGCCGTTGTCGGGTAGGTAGAGGCTTACCTCTAGTGTTTGCAAGTGATACTTCACTCCTATCTTCTGAATCGTATCGCATCCGAATTAAATTCAGTTAATGTGATTCCTATTGGATAACTTTAAATTCACGTATTTCTCTCTCGCATCATGCTTCCCTAACAACATATATTCAATGTTCCCCCAAGTTTTCGGGACGCGGGTGCGCGGGAGCGGGGAAACGCACATTGGGGACGTGTGGAGACCACCCCCAAATTTTAGCAAAATTCGGGGGGGTGGGGGGACGTCCAGGTCTTAATAAAAATTAATATTATAAATTATTAAATCCCAGCAATAACAATTCAATGATTCATCCCATGTAAACTACTAAAAGTAAATAATAAATAGTAAATACTAAGTTTATCATTGTGCAATGTAAATCATAATATAGCAAATTAATAATACAAACACGTTATACAATTCATCATTATAATTTTCAAATTTGTCATTTGAATCTTGATATTCATATTTCTAATTTCAGTCATTGTAATTGAAAACTTGAATCAATGATATTGCATGCGAAAATAGTGAAATAGTAAATTACGAAAGACTAAGACTGAAATAGAGAGTAAACAACAATTAAAATTAAAATTTTGTTTTTTTAAACTGAAATTGGGAAAATCGTGGGGTGCGTCTAGGAGCCCCCCAGTTTCTAGAGGGGGCGTGTGGGAGCCCCCCTTCACCGGAGCGCGCTGCAGAACAGGGGGATACATCCCCTTGTGAGTTTTTGAGAGTTTCCTGATTTTGGGGACGCTGGGAAACGTTTCCCCAAGAGCCCCCGAGCCCCCGGGGCACAGGGAGCGAGGGGGGCGCGTCCCCGACCTCGGGGGGCGAGTCCCCGTGTAACACTGCATATATTTCGGTGATTTCAACTAGTATCTCACCTAGATACTCCACGACGCGACTGCACTGAGGAGCAACCCGATACCCTTTCTCCTGATACCATGGATGCTCATTATCAAGATGATGGCATGTATGAGGCAACTGTGAAAATGTACGTTATATGCCAACTTGTTAGTAACATGGTGGTCATAGTCCAAAAACAAGAAGAAGATAGACAACGAGATGAACATTTCCAAAATATGATGAATAATGTGTGATCAAATGGCCCTCTCAAACTCAAGTACTAAGGATTATGGATAACAAGTCAGTTGAAAACCAACCAACTCATCTTTATCCCTCTAGTGGTCAAACAACTCAAAAGATTACTCCTAATCAAGTCTTTCCTAAGAAGAAGATTCTTTAAATGTCTCAAAAGGATATAGTTAACCCTCGAAAGAATAAAAACTTGAAAATCATAAGAGTTTCCCTAAAACCATGCCTTTGCAAAAGTTAGTATCTCCAAAAGCTACTATGTGGACGAAAGATCAAGGTCTTAACACAACAAAGTCTTCTCCAATAATAAATCAAAAGGATAAAAGAGGTGTTGAGACTAATGAACATGGTAAATTATCAAAGCTCCCATAATTTGGTTCCATTTAAAGATATGATTCAAATCCCTTCGGTTAAACATGATGTCATGAAATTCCTTGGCTTAAAAACAAAGGAGAAAGGTGACGGAAACCCTTACGACTTAAACATTGATGTTTCCAGCTTTCTTTCAAAACTTAGTATGCCAATCCAACTCTTTGAAATAGCAAAGTTGTCTTCGATGCATAGGAGAGCTACAAGTTATTTCGGAGTTCCACTAAAGCAAATCTCAATGAAACCAAAAGAAATCCATTTTGATTCAGAGTGTGTCTAGCAAAATCCTTGATGGATATCCTCCTTTCTTTATAGGATTGGAGGTAAATGGTCTAATTTTGCATAATTGTGTGCTCGACTCTGGTGCTGAGACTTAGACCCCTAAGCAGCCCCCTCATCATAACTTATCATTATATCTTGTGTTGGAGTTTGTGCGACTTCAGAAGCTATTCTTATTGTCCTCCTTCAAGAGTTGAACTTGTTGTAATCATTCTTACAAACCCTAGAAAGAACAATGTAATCCTTGGGGTGAAAAGCCAACAATAAAAGAATAAAATATAAAATTATATTGCTCCCCCAAGTGAAGTCAGCCCCAGTAAAATTCTAGGTGGGAAAACGGTATAAATAGGAGGCGCCCCTCCTCATTTTACACAGTAGCACAGTGAAGTTCGCAATTTTATGGGGGAGAGAGAAGTTCACATATACCGCAGAAGAAGACTGTTTTCAGGGTTTCTATCTTTGGAAAACATTTACATATTTTCTCTTTCTTATTCATTGTACATTGTTCTTAGAATTATCATCTCTGGTCGAAGGTTGTCGGGTTTTCTCCCATTAGGGCTTCCCAGGATAAAAAAACTCGTGTTATTGTCATGTTATTGTTCTATGTTTTGTCTATCTTCTAGTGATCCTATTGATAAGTACAATTAATATATACTGCTATAATCTTATGAAAATATAACATGGTATCAAAGTAGTGCTAGAAGAAGCCATTGCTGGAACTCTATTGAAAACCTGTCGGAACTAGGGTTTCATCTTTTCAGTTCTTCACTCAACCTTTTGGCAGAAAAAGAGCCTTGGGAATTTTGCTCTAAGGAGAGCGCATATTTTGGTGAAGACAAAATTCAATTATGAGAATTTTCAATTTTTGACCTAATTCTGCAGCTGCAACAAAAATTAGGGTTTCAGATTTTGACCTACTCCCTACACAGTTTTGGCTCAATTCTACCTCTGTTCAACTCGCCTCTCTAGGGTTCATCTATCTGCAGAGTCAGTTTTCCAAAACTCCAACCTTCAGTTTTGACCTAGTCTCTGTTAGGGTTTCAGATCCAGATCTAAAGTCAAGATGATCAACATGAAGGTTGAAGATCGTCTGGAAGGGGCTTCCAACTTCATCCTCTGGAAGTCTAGGGTTATTCTTCTACTAGAACAAAATGATCCATTACAGTGTGTAAATGAAAAGGTCCCAAAACCAGAAGCCAGAGAAGACAAACCTCGCTAGAGGAAGGATGATGCTAAAGCAAGAAGAATTTTGGTGGACTTGGTTAGAGACCACTTGGTTCCTCAAATCTCAGAAAAGACGACAACGAGGAAGATGTTCAAAACCTTAAAGAAGCTATTTGAACACAGTAATATCAATGTGACTCTCACATTGAGGAATAAACTGTTGAATATGAAGATGACGAAGTCCGAGAATATTGCCTCATACTTCATGAGGATCACCGAACTCCGAGACAAGCTAAAGTCCAGTGGAGACAATATTGACAAAAAGGATCTCGTTATGACCACATTAAATGGTCTCCCACCATCTTGGGAGTCTTTTATCCAAACTATAAGTGGTCGGACCAAGTTGCCCAAATTTGATAAGCTATGGGCAGAATGCACTCTGGAAGAAACAAGAATCACAGCACGCCAAAGGCTTCATGGCGCTCAAACTGAGAAGAATCAAGCTTTCATATCTCATGTCAAGAAAGGAAAGGGAAGGGGAAGTAAGTCCTTCAATCACAAGCATCAAGATAAGAGATCAAGTCCTCCGCCAAATCAGAAGAAACAAGAGGACTTATCTCAACGCAGTGCTACAAGTGAAAGAAATACGGTCATTATACCAGTAGCTGTCGAAGTTCAATCAAAAGGAAGCATGAAGCTTCAACTACTGATGTAGAAGAAGACCCTCCTCATAAGGAGCCAAGAAAGGATGATCGTTCAGAGTTCTTCTTCTAAGAAATGAAATGAATATCCAGACTGTGATGATCGTCAAGCAAGCATATAAAGATCAGTGGACTCTGACAGTGGCAGCCCACCCACAAAACTACAAAAGATAAGTATTTGGTTTTACATGCTCTAGTAGATTAGATCTGGTTGTTTTATGTTTTACACATATCTACATTTCTAAATGCAGGTAGTTAAATAGCCTGTCATGCTGCACAACCCATCTAAGATGACAACTCCTTTATAACATACCGGAGTAGTACACACTCTTCATGGTATGCTATAATGGAGACCATAGGCATCCGGATAATGGCCTTATGTGTGTTGTGACGAAGCATTGACTAAAAGGTTGCCTACATTATTTTGTTAATACATTAATTATGAAATATTGCTAACCATCTGATAGGATTTGACTTGTAGGGAATGCCATGATCTACAAAGACAAGTGATCCCATTGATATACGGATGGAACGAAAGCAAAAATCTTCTAGAAGCATGTATTATGACTCTCAGACCCAGAATGATCTCATGCAGATATTTGGTGATCAGAAGCGAAAAGCTTCTACGAATGTCGGTCTATCTATTGCTTCAACAACATTTACTCAACCGACTTCTCAGAGACGGTGGGAGTTATCCCTCGAAGACCAGGATTCTAGTCTATTACATATGACAGAAACCTGACGACACTCATGTCGTGACTCGAACAAGACAATTGGAAGATCCTTGATGAACCTGGTCGTCACCAGGATGGATAATTACTTTCCAGTCTACATTCACGTGTCCAATTTAGAACCTTCAGGCAAGAAGGGAACATTCGTGGGATATTGCAAGTCTTCAAAGGCTTACAGAATATACATCCTAGGATCGAGGCAAATCGAATTCAATCCGGATGTAACCTTTGAAGAAGAAATGGCTATCCGAAAAGGAAGAGGATCAGATATGGAGATCGATGATGATGAAGAGATAAGACCATCTTGTTAAACACAATAGCTTACCGAAGAGGGGAGGGTGAATCGGTAAGCTTGGACTTACTTCAATTTTCACTTCTTCAAGCTCTAAACCTTAAGTCATCATTTCACATTCAATTCAAGATCATATTCATCAATAGACTATGTATCAATTTTCAATTCATTCATCAAATAAAAAGCATAATCATCAACATATTGTTGATTGATTTGTCATTGATGCCAACATGTGACTTGCATGGCACGATCAGTTGTCATTGATGCCACCATCCCTTGTAGTGGACAAGCTTGATGATGTGGAAGACTTGAGTATTGGTACCCACAATTATGGCGGTGTGTTGGACCTTGGCGTTCACATCTGAGGTATCTACTCTTGTGATTATGAAGACATGGTAAAGATTGTCCCCTTGATGGTATTCTCATGGATGTAAGTGCCTAACCCTCTTTTAAGGAAGCCATCTTAATAGATTGGGTTCATATAGGTACAAATGACCCAGAAGATGAAGCTACAAAGATGTAGAAGCCTTTGAATCTTATGGTTACCAAAATGACCCATATTATGGTCATTTGCTGCCACGTTGAAGAAAGTTTTTTTTTGCTAAGGTGAGGATGGGTGTCTTTATAGAAAGTTTTTTTTTTTAATATCAATATATATATTAAATGAGGTGAGGTGACTTTGAAGAATGATAAGGAGGGGTGTCTTTGAAGGTTGACCGTTGAGTGGTAATTATTTAAAAATAAAAATAAAATATGAAAAAAAAATATTCCTTAAAAGAAGGAAATGTTCATGAGGTGAGGTGACTTTGAAGAATGATAAGGAGGGGTGTCTTTGAAGGTTGACCGTTGAGTAGTAATTATTTAAAAAAAAAAAAAATATATAAAAAAAAAAAATATTCCTTAAAAGAAGGAAATGTTCATTTTCCTTTTCATATAAATACCCTCACGTTTCTTCATTTTGGAGAGAGATATGAAGTGAGCTCTATGTTCTTTCTCTGAGGCAGCTGAGGAAATATTGGAGCAGTTTCAGCGTGAACTTCAACGTGGAAATTCTTGTGCAAGCGTGGGAGCAGGCAATGATGCCCTAATTTGTTCAATGAAGAATTTTGCTGGACGGTTGACAGATTTTTCATAGGAAAAACGCAGCAGCAAAGGAGAGACCTGAACTTTTTCACAGAGATTTTCTTTTTGGGTTAAAAACAAGGATTTCCTTTGAGGAAGAGGAAAATTGAAAACAGGTTGCCATCAGTCACCTGAAACGCCCAAATTCGCAGGAAATAACAAGAAGTTGATTACCGTACTGATCTACAGCAACTGAACTGATTCGATGCCTGGTTTTCTGAACTTATGTGGAATTTGAACGGCCCTTGCACAATCAAGATCTTTGCGAAGTTTGTGGACTATGCTATCATCTTCATTGAGCAGTGGGTTCAAGATCGTGTCTTTAAGGAGTGCTGTACATTTCAAGGAAGGCTGCAAGTACCAATACT
>LPNX011137156.1:0-11029 GCA_001517045.1 Pseudotsuga menziesii
GATTGCTTCTACGTTGATGTTATCTCCTTTACACGAGGGGATCTCATGTCATCAACATCCTGGTCCCTGACCAGGTCCTCAGCCCCAGGCTGATGCCAATTCTCCTAGAAAATGGCTCTCGATGCTGCCTAAATTTCAACGAAGTTCCCTTGAAGCATAGGTGGTATGCATATTTGGGGAAAAAACAAGTAACTCAATAAAAACCTTCAAAATATACTCCAATGATTAAGTATGAAGCTAGGGTTTATAATTAGCAGATGTGCCTATGGCTTAGGAGGGTAGCTGGAAGGCATCAGTCTAAGTGCTGTTCTGAAAATAGCACAAAAGCCTTTCCTTGGATGCGCCTCCTTGAATGAATGATGATAGCAATCAAGTGAGCTGGAAGGCATCAGTCTAAATGCTGTTCTGAAAATAGCACAAAAGCCTTTCCTTGGATGCGCCTCCTTGAATGAATGATGATAGCAATCAAGTGATGCATGCATCCTCTCCCTATGTGACTGTTGTCGCCCTCCTGTTTGCACGAGTCTAAAAATAACACTGAAGTTAACGTTTAGTTAACTATGTTTCGTTCTGGGTGTCACTTCCACCTTGTGCAATCAACCACCTAGCTAAACGCTCAACTCTTGCCTTTTACTCTTTTTTAAGGTGCCCCATTCTACAAACCCACCATGATTGAGATTTTTTTCATAATGCTTTAATGCCTCTTCATCTTTGAGCTGTAACTGTGCACATATTTCATGAGGACTTGATTTTAACAAGTTTGTAACTTCCTATCCTGACAGCCCTGAATTGTATCGCTGTACTTGCTGATTAGGATAATGATAATCAATAATTGCTTGTTGCTTTGTTGTTGTCCCTGATAAGGTTGATAAAAATTTGCTCAAGGTAATGCGTACCATCTCCTCTAGTCCAATAACCAGATGAACCCTGCCAGTGCCCTCAACAAAAATGCTTCGTGGGATAGGTTTTATCCAAATTCAAAAACAAGCCTATCATGGTGTTGGAGTATCAGTTTGAAAAGTGTTTGGCATAAGTCCATCTTTGTCACCACTATGTTTCGAGCCAACCCAACTCATGTGTTTCTCTTGAAATATTGTAACTTCGAAGAATATTCTATATGTATTTTTTGTGGTCCCTGATGTTCCTACTGGGAGAATCACTTGTATTTCTTTATACCCCCATGTTTCTAATCGAAAGAACTAATAAGAGTCATGAGGAAGTCCCCTCCGTTGTAATTCGGGTCATTAGTACCCCAGTTGTGGTTACTCGAGCCTACAAGATTAAATTAGGATTACTCGAGCCTACATAACTGAGTTAATTATTAAGTGAAAAAAAGAATATAAATAGAGGTGAGGCGCTCTTCATTTGGAACACACTCACACTCACTTGTGTAGCACATTAGAGAGAGAGAGAGTTGTAGCTGGAGAAGGAGGAGGATCAGTCTTTTGGTTTTCCCAATGTTCCCCCAAGTTTCCGGGACGCGGGGGCGCGGGAGCGGGGAAACGCACATTGGGGACGTCTGGAGACCACCCCCAAATTTTAACGAAATTCAAGGGGGGGCGAGGGGGCGGGGGGGCGTCCAAGTCTTAATAAAAAATAATATTATAAATTATCAAATCCCAGCAATAAAAGTTCAATGATTCATCCCATGTAAACTACTAAAAGAGGGGGGGGGCGTCTGGGAGCCCCCCAGTTTCAGGAGGGGGCGTCGAGGAGCCCCCCAGTTTCAAGAGGGGGCAGGGAGGCGTGGGGGCATCTGGGAGGCCCCCTTCACCGGAGCGCGCTGCAGAACAGGGGACGCGCCCCCTTGTGCGTTTCCGAGAGTTTCCTAATTTTGGGGACGCTGGGAAACATTTCCCCAGAAGCCCCCGAGCCCCCGGGGTGCAGGGAGCGAGGGGGGCGCGTCCCCGACCCTGGGGGGCGAGTCCCCGTGGAACACTGGGTTTTACCTTTTATCTTTTTGGGGCATCTATACTGAGGAAAATTTTGCTGGGTTTTTCCCTTTAGGGTTTTCCCAAGATAAATTTGTGTTGTTCTTGTGATACTGTTTCTTTCAGTGATCATGTCTATATGCTTTTATTATGAAATTGAAATTAAATGTTGATAATCTAGCTTAGCATATGGAATTTTAACATGGTATTAGAGCTAGCCTGAATAGGACAGCTTTCACAAGGTGAAATAGCCCTCTCTCTCCCCGGAAGAAATTAGGGTTTCAGGAAAAATTTTGATTTTCAAAAAACTGCTTGAATAGAAAGTTGCGCCCTCCCAGAGTGCATCTATTGAGCCTGGAATCGAGGTTTTTGGGTGAGTGAGTCTCCGGGAAAGTCAAACCCTAATTTGACAGCTGCACCAGAAAACTGCTGAACCAGAAAACAGCTGGAAGCTGCAGAAGCTGAATCTTGCAAATCTGATTTGGAAGGTGAAGACTTGAGATCTCCAGAAACCAAGCACACCAGTCAACTCATCTCAGTCAAGTGCATCTCCTGGTAAGTTCAGTTTCTCATTCCGCAGAATTTCAATTTTTTGTGATTTTCTAACAAGATGGCCCCAAGCACTAAGCTTGAGGACAAGCTAGAAGCCATAGAGAATTTCCGAGCATGGAAATACAGGATTGGTCTCATTCTCCAAGAGAATGATCTTGATAAGTATATCAAAGAGGAAGTTGCAGAACCTGAAGAAGCTGAAGCCAAGGAGAAGCATAAGAAGAAAATGATTAGGGCACAAAGGATTATTGTTGACTCTATCAAGGATCACTTGATCCCTCAAGTGTCATCCAAGAAGACTCCAAAAGAAATGTATGATGCCCTATCCAGAATGTATGAGGGAAGAAACATCAATAGAAAGATGAATCTAAGAGCTCAACTGAAGAGCACTAAGATGAGTCATGGAGAATCCATCCAAGACTACTTCACAAGGGTTTCTCAGATCAAAGAACAACTAGAAGCTATTGGAGACAAACTTGATGAAGATGAGATGGTTATGAATGCTCTCAATGGTCTCACTAGACCCTGGGAATCATTCATTCAAATGATGTGTGTCAGGAAGGAAAGCGTGAAGTTTGATATGGTATGGGAAGACTGCATTCAAGAGGAGACTAGAGTGGCAAATAGAGAAGCCTTACTAAAAGAGGATGATCAAGCCCTAGCCACTCATACCAAGAGAAGAAGAAATCAACCCAACTTCAAGAAGGGAAACCACAAGGAGCATCAACCTCCCAGAAGATTCCAAAGATCAAGAGAAAGTCTATCAAATAAAGACTACTCTGGTTTTCAATGTTTACATTGTGACAAGATAGGACACATTGCCAGAAATTGTACTATGAAGAAACAAGAATATAAGAAGAGGATCAACAACAACTAAAGATAGCATGCTCATCTAGCTGAAGATGAGGATGAAGAAGAAGAAGAGGAAGGACCTTAAAGCAAGCAAGAGAAGAAGATGCAGAAGAGTATGTACTATTCTCTGCTCTCTCTAGGTCTGTAACACCTGGAGAAGACACTTGGCTTATTGATAGTGGTGCTTCAAAGCACATGACGGGACAAAAGAAAACTCTATCCAAACTTGAAGAAAAGAGCTCTCCTTAGAAAGTTTCCCTAGGAGATGACTATCAATATCCAATCAAAGGAGTTGGTGAAGCAAGCTACAAGCTTGATTCAGGAAATCCCCTGAAGATGAAGGAAGTATTGTATGTACCAGGTCTAAAGAAGAATCTACTTTCTATCTCAGCCTTAGATAAGAAAGGATTCAGAGTTGCCTTCATAGATTGGCCAAGTACTCATGTGGCCCAAAGGAAAGAGAATTGAAGATGCAGTTGTTATTGGTGAAGAAGAAGGAGGCCTGTATAAACTCAAGGGGCACTCAGAAACAGCCCTTGTTCATGAGTCCACTGACCCTAGTGAACTATGGCATAGAAGGCTTGCCCACATTAATTACAAGGCTCTACCTCATGTGAACAAAGTAGTGATGGGATTACCAGATAATGAAAATCATGCATGAAGGCATTTGCAAAGGATGTGCGAAAGGAAATAACATCAAGAATCCATTTCCGAAGAGCGAGACAAAAAACAAAAGGTACGTTGGAATTGATTCATTCAGATGTGTGTGGTCCAATGTCTTCCACATCCTTAAGTGGCTTTGAATATTATATCACATTTATTGATGACTATTCAAGAAAGACTTGGATATACTTCTTGAGAGCAAAGAGTGAAATGTTTGAGAAATTTAAAGAATTCAAAGCCTTGATAGAGAATCTTTCAAACAAGAAAATAAAGACACTCCGATCAGACAATGGTGGAGAGTATACCTCAAAAGATTTTGAAGCCTTTTGCAAAAATGCCGAAATCAAGAGGGAACTAACTACTCCCTACAATCCTCAACAGAATGGGGTTGCGGAAAGAAAGAACAGAACCATCATGGAGGCAGTGAAGACAATGATATATGATCAAGATCTTCCAATGCATCTATGGGCAGAAGAATAAGAACTGCTGTGTATGTACAGAATAGAATATCTCACAGTGCTCTTGGATTCAAGACTCCATAAGAGATGTTCACGAGAAAGAAGCCGGAGGTAAGTCACCTCAAAATATTTGGTTGTCCAGTATATATTCATATACCAAAAGAGAAAAGAACCAAGTTAGACCCTTCCGGAAAGAAGGGGATATTTGTTGGATACTGTGAAGTATCCAGAGCATTCAAAATTTACATTCCTGGATTCCATCACATGGAAATCAGTCGAGATGTGACATTCGATGAAGAGGCAGCTCTCAAGAGATCCAGGAAGTGCCAACATGAAGAAGTGTATGAAGAAGAGGCACCTCCCAGAAATGAAGAAACTACATGTCTCCCTGAAGATGAAGCTCCTGAAGAACATGACATGGCAGAACCACAAGAACCTCCTATGATGGAAATATCACGAAAGAGAAAGACTGCTTGGGCAAGAGAGATTATATAAGAAGCAAAAAGATATGGAGCTCCTGAAGGCTCCACAAGGGTAAGTAAGAAGCCTAAGACTTTTTACAACTATGTAGCTTTGATGTGTGATCTTGTAGATCAAGAACCTACAAACTACGAAGAAGCGATACAGAAGAAAGAATGGGTAGAAGCAATGACTGAAGAATACCAGTCAATAATGAAGAATGATGTATGGGATATAGTTCCCAAACCAGAAGGAAAGAGTGTAGTATCCTCCAAATGGATCTACAAGATAAAGCATGCAGCTGACGAAAGTATCGAGAAGTATAAAGCAAGATTTGTGGCCAGAGGTTTCTCTCAGAAAGAGGGAATTGATTATGAAGAGATTTTTGCACCTGTAGCACGATATACTTCAATTAGAGCTATCATGGCACTGGCATCCATGATGAAGTGGGACTTACACCAGATGGATGTGAAGATAGCCTTCTTGAATGGTGTGATTGAAGAAGAAGTATACATAGAACAACCACAAGGATTTGAAGTTGAAGATAGACGTACTCACGTATGCAAGTTGAAGAAGGGCCTGTATGGCCTGAAGCAAGCTTCCCGAACTTGGTATGGAAGGATAGATAGTTTCCTGACGAGCATGGGCTTTGCCAAGAGTAAAGTCGATCCTAACCTTTACCTCAAGGTTATAGAAGATGAACCTGTCATACTATTACTATATGTGGATGATTTATTTCTGACGGGGAATGAGAAACAGATTGTGGAAAGCAAGAAGAAACTCGCCGAAGAATTTGAAATGAAAGACCTTGGGTTAATGCATTACTTCCTAGGTCTGGAAGCATGGTAAAGTTCAAAAGGAATCTTTCTCAACCAGGGAAAGTATGTTGTATTCAGTATGTTGGAATGCAAAGCCATGGCCACACCCATGGATTCCAACCTGAAGTTATTAGCTAATGACTCATCAGAGTTAGTGGATGTGACTCAATACAGACAGATTATTGGGTCATTGATGTATTTAACAAATACTAGACCAGACATTTGTTTTGCTGTGAACACCTTGAGTCAATATCTAGTTCAACCTAGACAGGTTCACCTGATAGCTGCAAAGCATGTGATGAGATATCTGAAAGGGACTATAGACTTTGGTCTATACTGTGATGGAAGCCATGAGTACATACTGTACGGCTATACAGATGCAGATTGGGCTGGAAGTGTATCAGACAAGAAAAGCACATCAGGTGGATGTTATAGTCTGGGGTCTGCTATGATTTCATGGTTTAGCAAGAAACAGTCCAGTGTTGCTCTTAGCACGACTGAAGCATAATATATAGCAGCTTGCTCTGCTAGTTGTGAAGCCATATGGCTTTGGAAGCTGATGTTAGGTTTATTCAACCTGGAATTGGATACTACCGTGATTCTATGTGATAACCAAAGTTGTATAAAGATGACAGAGAACCCAGTGTTCCACGACAGATCGAAGCACATAGAAATCCGGTATTTCTACATTCGATATATGACGCAAAAGGGAGCCATAAAGCTCCAGTGTGTGAGTACTGATGAACAAGTTGTTGATGTGTTGACGAAGCTTCTTTCTCAGGTAAAGTTCGAATACTTTCGTGACAAGCTTGGTGTTGTTCAGAAAGACCTTCCACGAAAGGGGGAGCAGTGATGTAGCAGTGGGATTGTATCATCCCTGGACATTTGTCCTAAAGTGATCCGGTGACTTCGGTCCTCGAGAATGAAGAGGGATTGTATCATCCTAGGACATTTGTCTAGAAGTGATCTGGTGACTTCAGTCCTCGAGAATGAAGAGGGATTGTATCATCCTGGGACATTTGTCCAGAAGTGATCCAGTGACTTCGGTCCTCGAGAATGAAGAGAGATTGTATCATCTTGGGACATTTGTCTAGAAATGATCTGGTGACTTTGGTCCTTGAGAATGTGGTGGGATTGCATCATCCTTGAACCTCTGTTCAAAATGTATCTGGAGGCTTCGGTCCCCGTGAATGTGGTGGGATTGCATCATCCCTGAACTTCTATTCAAAATGTATCCAGAGGCTTCGGTCCCCATGAATGTGGTGAGATTGCATCATCTCTGAACTTCTGTTCAAAATGTATCGGGAGACTTCAGTCCCCGTGAATGTGGTGGGATTGCATCGTCCCTGAACTTTTGTTCAGAATGTATCCGGAGATTTCGGTCCCAGTGAATGTGGTAGCATTGCATCATCCTTGGACATAGTCCTAAAGTGATAGGGACTGATTATCCCGTAATCAATCCGATGACTTCGGTTGTCGAGAATGTGGTGGGATTGCATCATCCCTAGACTTTAAGTCCAAAAGTGATCCAAAGACTTTTGTCTCCGTGTTGTGGATTGCAGGTTGTTGCTGATGATGATGATGTTCCTGATCGAAAGTTGAGAGTGTGATGATGATGATGATGTTACTGATTGAAAGATCAGAGTGTGATGATGATGATGTTACTGATCGAAAGATCAGAGTGTGATGATGATGATGTTACTGATCGAACGATCAGAGTATGATGATGATGAATGATGCTGATCAAAAGTTCAGAATATGATGATGATGATGATGCTGATCGAAAGATCAGAATATGATGATGATGGTGATGCTGATCAAAAAGTTCAATATGATGATGATGTTGTTGATCGAAAGGTCAAAGTGCTAATGATGATGTTGTTGATTGAAAGGTCAAAGTGTTGATGAAGATGTTGCTGATCGAACGATCAAAGTGTTGCTGCTACTGAAGATTAAAGATGAAGACTATATGATAAAGAAGATGAAAAGTTTCCAATGATTTATAGATGTGTCACCCTGATGATGTTGATGATGTCCTCTCTCTCCTATTGTTGTTGTTGTTGATGTTGTTGTAGAATACCCTTCTCGTTAAGGGGAAGTGTTGAAATATTGTAACTTCGAAGAATATTCTATATGTATTTTTTGTGGTCCCTGATGTTCCTACCGGGAGAATCACTTGTATTTCTTTATACCCCGATGTTTCTAATCGGGGGAACTAATAAGAGTCATGAGGAAGTCCCCTCTGTTGTAAGTCGAGTCATTAGTACCCTAGTTGTGGTTACTCGAGCCTACATAACTGAGTTAATTATTAAGTGAACGAAAGAATATAAATAGAGGTGAGGCGCTCCTCATTTGGAACACACTCACACTCACTTGTGTAGCGCATTAGAGAGAGAGAGAGAGTTGTAGCTGGAGAAGGAGGAGGATCAGTCTTTTGGTTTTACCTTTTATCTTTTTTGGGCATCTATATTGAGAAAGCTTTTGATGGGTTTTTTTCTTTAAGGTTTTCCCAGGATAAATTTGTGTTGTTCTTGTGATACTGTTTCTTTCAGTGATCCTGTCTATATGCTTTTGTTATGAAATTGAAATTAAATGCTGATAATCTAGCTTAGCATATGGAATTTTAACAGTTTCGACACTCTAAGATTCGAAGGTCGCTCGGCAATAAGTACTAGAGAAAAAATCAAAGGCTTTTTTGAAGTCTAAGAAGCAACAAAAGAATTTAGAACATTGTTGCCAAGCTTCTTCAATGATAGATTGAAGGTAGGGATGACAATCTCCCCTAAAGCCTGCTTGACGTCTGGCTTTAATTTTACCACTTTCCAACTGCTTAGAAAGAAACTTGTTTACACTCGAACTGACACTGCTTTCTTCAGTGGAGATTCGGTGCAACTTGTAGACCCTACATCCATAGTCACCTCAAAGTACGTTCCCCTCGCTCTGGGTCGGTTCATGCCAACTCCAAGAGGTATCCCCCAACTGCTGAACAAGAAGCATTCAAGCTAATAAAGGTGTTGTGTTTGTGAACCGGGTCTTTACTAGGTGTTAAAGTGGGTTTTTCTGTTTTTATCAAGAGTAGTATTAGTTTAAACAAATTTTCCCCCTCTTTCCAACTTTATTTGGGATAAACATCGATGAGCTTGAGGAGATCACATTTGGATGACAGTTGTATGTTACAAAATGTCATGATCACATTACTTCTCTTTCATATTGATGCAGACCTCCTAATTTCTTCTCTTGGGCATTTATGAAGACAACTAGATAACCTACCCTGTTTTTGTGATAATTGCCAACATACGGTTAACCTTAGCAAGACTGGGGTTATGATATTCTACATTTATCAGACTCTTTCATATTGATGCAGACCTCCTAATTTCTTCTCTTGGGCATTTATGAAGACAACTAGATGCCCTACCCTGTTTTTGTGATAATTGCCAACATACGGTTAACCTTAGCAAGACTGGGGTTATGATATTCTACATTTATCAAGCAATGGAGCAGCTTGTATTTACAATTCTAAGACTGTTTTGAAGATGCTTCAATGGTAAATGCAGAGCCATGAAAAGCTTTCCGATAATGCTGTACAGGACTGCTTTTTCAGACAATATGGGATATGGTTTTCTTTTGAAACATGTCATAAAAAAAAACTCCATTAGTGGGATAAGATTTATAAATCCTTATTCAAAATCCTCTTACAAGATAAGGATCTCATTGCAGTTAGAAACAATTGGTGTTGGATCGCAGAATGATTATGCACAGCTTGCCCTGCGAAGAGCTGGAGAAACTGAGAACGAGTATAAGACATATCTTGATAACCTAGCTATTGACTTTAGCCTAAAACAAAGGAATATGGCAGAACTTAAATGGTATAAAGAGGGTTGTGAGAAGGGCGGTGGCATCGGATATTATGATACCTTCAAGAAAAAGGTTTCCAAGAAGGACATTAGTGTTAATATGCTTAGGATAAAGTTCGCATAGTTTTGGGATGAGATTATTGAAAAGTGAGAGGGCCGTGAATTGCCACCTGATTTCCATGCCCAGGATGAGTGGATAAAGGCAGGCACCACCTATAGAAAACTTGTAGAGCCTCTAGATATTGCATATTATTATCGCACTACTGCTAAGGGCAACTATCTTTCATATGGAAGATCCAATCGCCATAAAGTTCTTCAGAAATGGATGGAAGCAAATGAAAAAAAGAAAAAGTTCCTGCACAGCACATAAATCCCTCACTCTGGACTCAGGCTTTTGGACACCTGTAGAAGAGGCTTTGAAAGACATGGAAAATATGAAACTAGGCCAGCCTCCAGCGAAGTTTGAAGACCAGGTTCCCTTGCAATTCTTAATATGTTTGCATGTTTTTCAAATGTAGTCTGCTTTTAGGTCAGTTTATCATGATTTATAATATCCAGTTTGAATGTAATAGGAGTAGAACTTGCAAAGTCTGTTTTGAGTCATATCTCAGCATGAATATCTATGTTCTAGACTTTCAGACATCCAAGTGGCAAGAACTCTTTTTGTGGGTTGAAGCTTTGTAATGTTAAGGGCTCTCCCTCATTCTTTAATACAAAAATGAAAAATCCTATCAGTTACTCTCAAATAAAAGAGACATACTACCATGAGTTTCATGTTGAACACTAACAATCCAATCTAAATTCTCAGCTTCAAATCATACCTTTTACTGCTTTTACTTATCCGTTCAAACTAATTGTGATTTCTTCCACTTCATGTAGTATTCTAAAAGAGAACCAAGGTCCTGCTGAGGGTTTATCATCCCAATTGGACCTTGCGACGTTGACACAAGGGATTGGTAATCCAGGAAACTGTTACTCCACAATACTAATTCGATGTTGGATCCAGGGGGCATATTCAGAGTGTCCTTAGATTGCCCGGAACATGGTTGGAAGGAGAGGGTATGGCCTAATGGTAAACCCATTTTCAGATATGATACATGTGCTCGCTAGGGTTGTATTGGCAAAGAGTCTCAAACACTGGTGGACTTATTGAGATGAAAAGACTGGTGATGAATCTAGATATATTTCCACTGTCTAGAAGAGTTGAAAATCATAATTAGAAATAGTTAATAGAGTAAATAAATGATAATATCATAGTTCAATTATCTGGGTATAGCTCCGTTTGGAAATGTCTACCATGTTTCAGAATTTTCATGCATTCCCTCTTATAGGCATGCAAAATGGATGCCAAAAAATAAATAAAAAAGGTTATTCCTATATAATGCTCAATTGTTTTTTCTAAAGCAAAAGGAAACATAAGATCCATACTTCTTTTGCACGTT
>LPNX011137188.1:2690-19998 GCA_001517045.1 Pseudotsuga menziesii
TAGTGAAATTGGATGTTGTACAACTCGTATTAGAAACATTAGAGTGAACTCTCATGAGCTTCATAGTGAAACTAACATTTGAACAACTCATATTAGCAAGATTAGAATGAACTCTAATGAGATTCATACTGAAAGTGGGCATTGGACAACTCCTAAAAATCCTTGGGTCCTAAAAATCCTTGAGATGAAAGAATTCGTCATCTATGTGAGTTTGAGTGTTGAAGATGAAAATCTCTTGCTGTTATAATTTTTTGCTTAGATCACAGAAAGTTCTAGAAGTTTTGCTTCAACTTTGACCTTTGTAATCATCTAGCTCCTCTAAACTATATCCAGCTTAGAATATTCATCTTTAATTTTTTAGCATAGAAATAAAATTTTAAAACAAATCAAATGATGACAACCTTATCTTTTCTCTTAATTTTTAATATACCAAATTTAACCTCAATAGATACTAAAAACCATTATCATCATCATATATTTTAAAATAATATATTATACTTATATTTTTATTTAAAAATAAATAAATTATAATATTAAAAAGTATGTTTTATTCGAAATAACAACTTGACCTTTATTGATAATATAAATCCTTTCACCAAAATAAGTTTTGATAAAGTATCTTTATATAAGATTATAAAATTTCAAATTTACGATTTGTTTGACTTTATTAATTTTTTTTAAAGAATGTTAAGAAATTTAATTTAATATTGTGTTGATCTTATAAAATTTGAAATTTACGCCTTCTTTTAGTTTATTAAATTTTTTTAAACAATGCCATATTTAGTTGAGCTTATTAAAAAAATTAACTCATTTTTATTTAATTATTAATATAAAATTTATAATAAAATAATAGTAATTTTTTATTTTGAAAGTTTTTTATTTAATTATTATTATAGAATATATAAAAATATTTTAATAGTAATTATATTATAATGTATATTTATATTTGAATTGTGTTTATATTAAAAGTGTATTTTTTATTTTATTTTTTAAATATTTATCAACAATTATGAATATCATATTTAAAAAAATTAACAATTTATAATATTTTATATAACTAAAGTGAAAATAATGAACATTAAATTTCACTAGTGACTATATGGGAGGGACGCCATTAGTTGCAGACCCTCACTTTGTCCCCATAAACAACTACCTAAATGTAGTGAGTGCCATGTCAGTATCGGTGGATAGTGCCACGTATTGGATAGGTGATGTGCTTTAGTGTGCTTTAATTCACCTCAATCTTTGTACTCGCCCTTCTTCTTTCATGAGCTTACTCCTCACCTTCCAAGACGTTTCAACTATTACATCTTCCCAAATCAAACGAGCGATGAATTTAAAAGGCTTATGAGAGAAAAGGCACGAAGGAGCAAGATTAATACTAGTTATGGAGATTCAGAGGTATCAATTAGAAATTTCAAAAGATTGAAAGGATTTGGATGCTTTGTAGGTTCTAATAATTAGAAATGTTGTGTTTGCATATTGTTTCAGATCTTTCTTATTCTTTTTCCTTCTTTGTAAACTAATCACATGAAAATTTCTGGAAGGATTTTGTTTAAAAGAGAGAATCAGTTTGCATAATAAGTGTCTAGCACTTCAAATGGGATGACTACACTCACATATATTGTAGGTGAAAATAATTCCTCAAGACGGTATGACGGTGTTCCCTCTATGTCTTTTAGAGGGATAAAACTTAGTATTTTCTATGATCTTATAGATCAAGTTGTTTAATATTTAGACTACTAGTAGGTTAATAATTTAGTATCATCCATATTATCAACAAAATTTGTAAAGGCTTTCTGTGGTTTAGTTAGTTCAATGTCTGATTAGTTTTTATTTTTGCATATATGTTTTTCACTTTGAGCATCATGCTAAGTTTTATAAATTCTTTTATAATTTCAAATTTTCAAACAATAATTAATTCAGTAATTGCTCATTTAGGTTTCCTCGCACAGGCGTGGATAATGTATTCATTTCACAATTGTTTTTAAGCTAACAGTCAGATGTTTTGCACGGTTTTTAACGATTTTTTTAAAACTAAAATTGATAAAAGTGTAGATATACATTGTTTAACTTATATAATCTTAGTGTTAATGGGTTTTAGGGGGTTGAATTCACAAATGGTTTTATAAGAGATTAAATCCATTTTTCAATAAAAGAATGCAATTTCAACAATAAAAATTCATTCATTTTGGCTTCATTGCATAGCCATACATAACTTACTTATTTTACTACTTTTTTCTAAATATATTTTACATGATTTGAGAAGAATTTGTTTATAAAAATTGTTTCAACTAAAGATCATAATTTGGTTCATTATATAATAATTTTTCTCAATTTATAAATTGTAATTAAGTAAACTAATTTCAAAGTGAAATGTGTAGAAAATGTAATATAAGTATTACCATCCAACTCCAATATATCACCTTCTATGGAATAAAATACTAGCTACAATACTTTTTTCAGTCAACAAATTTTTTTTAATGTATTTTCCAAATGCTATTTAAAACATAAAACTTACAATGGTTCATATTCATCCGCAAAGTGCCTTAAATCAAACACAATAAAATCCAAAATATCTCCGAAAGAAAGATTTAAGTTTACCCTACATCAAAACCTCAGACTTATCTCAAAGGTTCCCTACATTGTCTATACTTCCCCCACATATCATCATCATAATTGGAAGAAACATATTACAAAACAAAACCTACATCTATTGCAGGATTAAAGAATATTGTAATTATTTTGTAACATTGTAATTAATAAAAAAACAAGCTCATGAAAGCATTATTAGTAAATGGAGAAGTTGTATAAATTCTCTTCTTTTATAACAGTTAAGGATCATATGATTGGATATAATTTGGAATGGGTATATTACAATCACAATTTTTTATACCTTTTCAGTTTCCAAGTCCAATTAATAGAACGCAAATTACTGATCACTCTTGTGATTAATTATTTGACCTGTACGGAACAACGCATATTTTCCCAATTCTATCTATAGATATAGACAAGCGGTAGCGCTGAGAATATCAGGAGACAAGGCCATTCTCTTCAGCTGTGGAGTTTTCGGTCACTAGGATACTCTCTTCAACAATGAAGGCCGACATTATTTTTATAATTGCACCATTAAGGGTTCATTCGATTTCATATTTGGCAATGAAAGATCTGTATACGAGGTTCTTATAAGTATTTACACACCTCCCCAAATCCAGTAGATCGCCTTACTTCAATAGAAGTGTGAGAGATTGAATGAGTAGTAATACAATGTTTATATTTCCCATGCAACGTTGTGTCTTACGATCACTTACTAGGTTTTGAGCCGATCCAAAGGAATTAGCCTTCAGGCAAGAGAATACCCTGTCAAATTCATAGGCATATAGTTTTTCTTGTTGGTTACAATATTATACTCATCATATATGTATGTGCATAATAGATTACAACTACTACCTGCCAACACAACAATGAATCATTCAGCGGTTCGTTCTTCTTCGCCTCCTAATCCAGAGGAATCAAAGCTGAAGAGATAAGTAACTATTGAATATATGAATTATATTTAGACATAAATGAACACAACTTAAAGCATACCTATGTTTTCTGCGTGTAGTTGATGACGCTGCAGGTCAAGCTCAACCGTATGAACGTAGAAAACTAGAAGTTGAGATTCATGTTTAATTACATAAGTAATAAATAATGTCTGTTATGCAGCAACAACCACCGTGAGAAAAGTATCCATCAAGAAACTTAAACATTTAGGTAGATTATATATAACTTTGAAATGCTTGATTAGTTTACTGATGAAATGTCTTGTACTCTTTTCAAAGTGGAAGAGGAATTCAATAGATCGTCACATTCAAGCCTACACAAGCTGTAGAGTATTCATGCCAACTCCATATCCATAACATACAATTCCAGTAGATGCAAAGGTAACATAGGTAAACGTGGGCATAAGCCATTCCAATCTCATTTTCAAGTACAAATCCATATCTATTTGTATACCCTTCGGTTTTAAATCGATATCCAGATGTAGATCTAAAAGTTTACCTCATAGATAAAGAAAAAGTAGCAATTTTCTCTTCTGCATCAATGTTTCTTGCAGGGCACTTGGGGTCCTAGTTAGAATACAATGATGCCAGTTTTCTCTTCTAGGTAGTCAGCCTTCAACTCAAAATGGACATCATAAAAAAAATTAATAAAATAATAGTTAAAATAATAAAATAATATTTATTAATTTTGGACGAAAAAAAGAAAAAAACTACTTTTTTGTTTGTATTTTCGACATATCTCCCTGTGTTTTTACTCAAATTTCGATCAGAGAGCTTGTTGGATGCGGAATTAAATTCCGCATCCAACGAGTACCCAATCAGCATACTTTTGACAAACCCTGCTACCCCAAAAACAATAAATACTTGGAAAACGTGATGATTACATCATCATCACATTTTTTCACGTATTTCTTGTTTTTGAGATAGCGGGGTCCATCAAAAGTATGTTGAGTTGTGTACTCGTTGGATGCGGAATTTAATTCCGTATATAACAAGCTCTCCCGATCAAAATTTGAGTAAAAACATGGGGAGATATGTTGAAAATACAAACAAAAAAGTAGTTTTTTTTATGATACATATCCCCAAATTTATATTAAAAACGTGTTTAAGACCTATACAGTATTTCAAATTTAAAGCAATTTCATTGGCTAACACATGATGACATGGAATTTGAATTAGAGTTAAAATGTTCATTTTGAGTTGAAATTTCCTCTAATGTGGTGTCTTAGTTCAAAACAATTATACAATCATAATGCTTCCTTCTGTTAATTGTCTTATCTCTTTAACTCTTACACCTAAATTTTTTACAACTCTATTGTGGTGTTCCTTTACGTTACCCTTTCGTACACTTTCCTAAGAACATGAATTTCCTTTATTTCGCTTCGTACTCTTCCCCTTGGAAAAGTCTCTCCCTCTCTTGTAATTTTGGATCCTTTGTGTTTATATATCATTAAGAGTTTGTGATCGTCTACCATCACCACTTCACCTTTCGATGATCTTCTACTTTCTTGGGTTTTCCTCCATTGGTAATAATCTTGTTGAAGCTCTCACGATTGTTGTTTCATGTCCATTTTTCTCCCTTTTTATCTCTCCCATTAATTCAAATCAAAATTTTGTGCTTCCTATGGTGTGCATCCCTTTGTTATGTTGTTCAATTAATCCTATATCCCCTTTCCACCTCAATGGAGGATTTAACATAATGTGTAAGCACAAAAATCACTTCCTTAGTGAGGGAACACAAGCTGATACCATTGTGATTCTTTTAATTGTTACATTTATGAAATTTATTTCAAAATTAAAAATGCATGCTTTTAAGTGTTATCTAAATTCCTCCATGAATACTTATGTGCATATATGAATTATGAAAATGACCGTGATAACAAGGCAGATAAACCATAAAATGAAATTCAAATATGTGCATCATTTATGATGGATAATCAAAGTTAACGGATTTCCAAGTGCCATTGCTCAATAAATCTTGTTGCCTTCGCTATGTAAGCTAAGGTGCTCAAAGAAATAAATTAACACTCAATAATTGAAAGAATTATGCTCGATTGGAGACTTGAAACAACTTAGATACTTGAGAATGTTAAATTTTCATATGCTTAGCTAAGACATCAGTATTTAATTTCATTTTCATAACAAAAGCATATAAACATGATCACTTAAAGATAAACAAGCACAACCATACAAAAGGAACACAAAGATTTATCTTGGGAAAACCCTAAAGGGAAAAACCCAACAAAAGCTTCCTCAATATAGATGCCCCAAAAAGATAAAAGATAAAACCAACAAGGAGATCAAATCCTGATCCTCCTCCTTCTCCAGCTACTTCTCTTCTCCACTAATGCGCTACACAAGTGAGAGTGTGTGTGTCTCAAATGAGGAGAACCACACCTCTATTTATATTCATCTATTCACTTGAATTACCTCATTCGACATGTAGGCTCGAGTTACACATGTAGGCTCAAGTAACCACATTGGGGTGCTAATGACCCACCTTTACAATTAGAGGGGACTACCTCATGACTCTTATTAGTTCTTCCGATTAGAAGCATCGTGATACAAATTAATACAAGTGGTTCTCCCGGTAGGACCATCGGGGACCATAAAAGATACATATAGAATATTCTTTGAAGTTACAATATTTCAACACTCCCCCTTAACGAGAAGGGTATTCTACAACAACATCAACAATAGCAATAGTAGGAGAGGGATAGAGGACATCATCAACATTATCAGGGTAACACATCTATAAATCATTGGAATCTTTCCAACATCATGTAGTCTTCATCTTCAATCTTCAGTCTTTGGTAACAGCAACACTCTGACTGTTTTGATCTGCAACTACTTCTTCAGCATCTTGATGTTTTTCGAATAGCGTCATCACCATCTTTATATTCTGATCTTACGATTAGCAACATCAACAGTATCATCATCAACATTTTGACCTTTCAATCATCAACATCTTCAATACTTTGTCCTTTCGATCAGCAACAACTTCAGTGACATCTTTAGTATTTTGACCTTTCGTCTTGCAACATCTTCAGCAACAACTTCAGTATATTGATCTTTTGATCAGCAACAACTTCAGCAACCTCTTCAGAAACATCTTCAGCACTTTGACCTTTCGATTAGCAACATCTTTCGATCAACAACATCTTCAGCAACATCTTCAGTATTTTAACCTTTCGATCAACAACATCATCATCATCATAATACTCTGATCTTTCGATCAGATATCATCATGAAAACAACATCATCATCAAAACATCATTATGATCAAAACATCAACATCATCAAAATATCATCATCATCACACTCTGATCTTTCGATTAGTACATCATCATCATCATAAAAACATCAACATCATCAAAACATCAACATGATCCTTCCTTTCAGAATTACGGGATTGAGGTCTTTACGAAGTTACCAATGATCATTCCTTTCGGAATTACAGGATTTAGGTCTTTACGGAGTTACTCACGATCCTTCCTTTCAGAATTATGGGATTTAGGTATTTATGGAGTTACTAATGATCCTTCCTTTCGGAATTACAGTATCAACACATTTGTGGAACTCATACAATCCTTCCTATTGGAATTACGGGATCAACACATCTATGGAACTCAGACAATCCTTCCTATTGGAATTACGGGATCAATTCAATGATCCTTCCTTTCGGTAAATACTGAAACATCATCTATATCTTCAGTATGGGAATACTGAAATCATCATCATCTCTATATTCAGTATAGAAATACTGAATAAACATCATCTGTATCTATAGTATGTAAATACTGAAACATCATCATCTACATCTTTATCTTGAATGTAGAAATACTGGTTTTTTATGTGTTACGACGGAACACAGGGTTCTCTGTTATCACAACTCTCATTATCACATAGAATCAATGTAGTATCCATCTTCAGTTTAAAGAGACCTGATATCAGCTTCCGAAGCCATATGGATTCACAACTTAGAAGAGCAATCTACTATGTATTTTGCTTCAGCCATGCTACGAGAAACACTGGATTGTTTTCTGCTAAACCATGAACTCATAGCATACCCCAAACAAAAGCATCTACCTAATGTGCTTTTCATGTCTGAGATACTTCCAGCCCAATCTATATCTGTGTATCCATACAATCTATACTCATGGCTACCATCATAATATAAACCAAAGTCTATAGTCCCTTTTAGATATCTCATCACATGTTTTGCAGTTACTAGGTGAACTTGTCTTGGTTGAACAAGATATTGACTTAAGGTGTTCACAGCAAAGCAAATGTCTGGTCTGGTATTTGTTAAGTACATCAATGACCCAATGATCTGTCTATAATGAGTCATATCCACTAACTCTGATGAGTCATCAGCTAACAGCTTCAGGTTGGAGTCCATGGGTGTGGCCATGACTTTGCATTCCAACATATTGAATCTCTTCAATATCTCTACCGCATACTTTCCCTGGTTGAGAAATATTTCTTCTGAACTTTTCCATACTTCCAGACCTAGGAAATAATGCATTAACCCAAGGTCTTTCATCTCAAATTCTTCTGCTAGTTTCTTCTTGCTTTCCATGATCTGTTTCTCATTTCTTGTCAAGGATAAGTCATCCACATATAATAACAGGATGACAAATTCATCTTCTACAACCTTGAGATAAGGGTTAGGATCAACTTTACTCTTGGTAAATCCCATGCTCGACAAGAAACTATCTATTCTTCCATACCAAGCTCTGGGAGCTTGCTTCAGGCCATAGAGGGCCTTCTTCAACTTGCATACGTGATTCCATCTGGCTTCAGCTTCAAATACTCATGACTATTCGATGTAAAACTCTTTCTCAATCATACCATTAAGGCTTGTCTTTACTTCACCATGGAAGAAACTACCATGATAGTTCTGAAGGAAGTGTACCTTACTTCTTGGAGTAAGTGTCTCTTCAGAATTAATTCCCTTTGAAAGAAACCTCTAGCCACAAATCTTGCTTTATACTTCTTGATACTTCCGTTAGCTGCATGCTCTATTTTGTATATCCATTTGGAGGATACAATACTCTTTCCTTCTGGTTTGAGAACTATATCCCATTCATCATTCTAGTATTCTTTCATCATAACATCTTCCATGAGTTCGTCTTGTCACATCATCAACATATCCTAGTCTTCTCCATTCAAATTTGAAGGTTGGAACCCACTTTACTCTTGGTAAAGTCTCGATCCATCAAGAAGTTGTCCATCATGTCGTACTGTGTCGAAATCAGATATCTTCTGTAGTCACTTCCCCTGAAGTGGAGTATTATCTTCCTTCTTCATTCTGTACAGGTGGTTCTATGCTTGATATATACTAGTCAATAGAGTATGTCATGTCATAGTCTATTCTTTCTGAGGCAAATCATGAACCTTTCTTTGTACACTTGTTCTTGTAGATCCATATGGAAGATACTATGTACTTCCCTTTATATCTTGAAGTCATATCGTATACATCATTCCCCATGATCAACTGTTATTCTTTGATCGTAGTTTCTTTTATAACATTATTTTCTTCATCCTGAGTTATCTCTCATACCCATGGTGGTATTCATCCTTTGAGGTGGATCTACCGCTCTCTAAAGCTCTTTCTTCCATCATGGTGTCTCTGACCCTGGGAACTTCAGATTCATGTTTATTGAATTGTCATCACTTGTTCTTCGGAACAAGTCTCGTCCTTCTTTTCTTGTAGGAGGTTGTATATGACCTTTTCTACAATTCAAATGCACCAGTTGCATGGTTAGAACTATTTCATAAAACATATGCATAATGACAAATTATTATGCATCATGCAACTATTTAGCCAATACAACATTCATCCATATCTCACAGAAACTTTCTAGATGCCTTCCATCTCTACCATGACATCATTGAGATTGTGCACTAATCCAATATGTCAGCAAAGAGGTTTGATAAGTAGCACTGGAGATTTGTATAGTGCCATGAACTACTTACCCATCACATGCATATTAGTAGTATTAATGTAAACAATCTATCATGCATAACACATCAACTGAATACAATCAAATGTATAACAAAACAATATCATGAAATGGCAATTGAATACTTATCTTTTATTTGTTTCGTGGGTAGACTCCATCTTGATCATTCTGTTTTATCATCTTCTTCATTCATGAAATCATCATTTCTTATCCAAATGATAATATGAATAAGAGGTTCTTCAAGAATTGAGTTTTTCATATTCCTCATCGCTTGAGGGATCTTCTTTGAATGGTGAGAGCTTGATCTTCAATTGTTCCCATATTCTTCTTCTCTTCTTATTAGTCGAGCTGAAAGTAATCACTTAATTATGGCATACATTCTTCACATGAATGAATCCCATGATCCTGGGAGGCCATTCAAGGTGGATATCACCACTTCCGCATACTTCTTCTTCTACCGCTTCAAGTTGTTCTGCATTCTGGATCTTCACATTATTCAACTATTTTCTCAAATCCATCTTCTGATTTAAGTTCTGATCCTCAAATAGCTTGATCAAGGAATAAAACATATTCGGTGTATTTAGGGAAGACACTTGTGGTATAAGTTGATCCGTGATTGAATCAACAATGATCTTCTTGGCCTTGATCAAGTTCTTCTTGTGTAAGTCTTTGAGGCTCATCTCCCTCTAGAACTGGAACCTCTCTACTCATGTAGGTGTCCAATTCATTTTCTTCAGAGAGATCAAATACTTCCATGCTTGGAAGTTTTCAATTTCACCAAGATTATCATCAAGCTGATGTGATAGATCATTTTCAAATCAGAAACTCAAATGCAAATAGCAAAAGATTAGATCTTACCGATTTGAGGTGTCCGTCCTGCTTCCCGAGCTGGCTGATCTAGGGTTTGTCAAAGAAACCCTAATTTTAAAAACTTGGAATATTTCAGATCTAATTGGATAGAAAGATAGATATCTTCAAATGTAGCTGTCCAATGTACTCCTTTTTTGAAAACAGTGGAGGGAAGCTCCCGGAACAGGAAGCCCTAGTTTTCCAATTTCTTATGCAGAAATTCCTGTTACTGTTTCTGTGATATCTCCGAAATTAATATTCCTATGTGTCTGAAATTTTGCACTAAGGTAACCTCGCATGTCCCTGATCCAACATCATAGGTTTCATCATAATTTGTTTCCCCAATTGGGATTTATGATCATTTTACCAAGGTGACCTGTTACAGGACTGTTCAGAACAGTGAAGTTGTATGGCATGCCACGTGTCACTGGTTCATCTTCAGGTTCTAAAATTTGGACCAAAGAAATTAAAGGTCGTGCTATTTTTGGAACATCTTCAGGAATTCCATTTGGACCTCTGTAGCGCATGCTACAAAAATTCTCCCCAGGTGTCCTGTTTAATGATGAATTCTGGAAGAGGCTGGAACCCTAACTTGGATGGATCATATCTCCCATAATATAGCGAATCTGAGGCAAAATTTCAAACACAGTGTAAATCAGGATTTTATATTCGGCCTTTGCAATTTTCAACTCTTGATCCTTCACCAATCTCAGGATATAGCAAATGTACCAAAACTTAGTTGTTTTAGTATTTAGGGTTTTTCTAGATCGGGGTCAAACTAGGGTTCAACTTTCCCAGAGTTTCACCCAACCAAATTTCTTGATCCAGGTCTCTAAACTTAAATTTTGATGAGGAGAAAAATCCTATGCTGGGCTCACTAAAAAATTCTTCTTTTGTAGAAAGCCCTAATTTTTCGCACCAAAACTGAAAATGCTCGGAATCGAATTCCGCTTCGACAGAAAGATGCGCCCTTCAATGGAGAGTCAGTCTAGCCTTCTTTTGCTGATTGATCATGGATAGAGACCCCAAAAAAAAAATCCATATATTCTTTAGCTGCACAATGTCTTCTTTCAGGTCGGCTCTGATACCATGTTAAATTTTCATATGCTTAGCTAAGACATCAGTATTTAATTTCATTTTCATAACAAAAGCATATAAACAGGATCACTAAAAGATAAACAAGCACAACCATACAAAAGGAACACAAATATTTATCCTAGGAAAACCCTAAAGGGAAAAACCCAGCAAAAGCTTCCTCAATATAGATGCCCCAAAAAGATAAAACCAACAAGGAGATCAAAGCCTGATCCTCCTCCTTCTCCAACTACTTCTCTTCTCCACTAATGCGCTACACAAGTGAGAGTGTGTGTGTCTCAAATGAGGAGCACCACACCTCTATTTATATTCATCCGTTCACTTGAATTAACTCATTTGACATGTAGGCTCGAGTTAAATCATGTAGGCTCGAGTTACACATGTAGGCTCAAGTAACCGCACTGGGGTGCTAATGACCCACCTTTACAATTAGAGGGGACTACCTCATGACTCTTATTAGTTCTTCCGATTAGAAGCATCGGGATACAAAGTAATATAAGTGGTTCACCCGATAGGACCATCGGGGACCACAAAATATACATATAGAATATTCTTCGAAGTTACAATATTTCAACGGAGAATAGTTTCTTAAGTAATAGGTTACATACCATTAGATGTAATGCAGTTGAACATTCTTGAAATTTTGATAGTACATCTTTCTCCACTTCTTAAAGTCCCATTTACTAGTGTAAAAGTGCCATTTACTAGTGAGGAATTTCCATTTCAGAAAAGTCACCGATTGTTGAGTTGTTTTACTCACAATTGCATGGTTGCACTGAGATATTTAAACCTATGATCAAAATAATTGAACTATCCCTGGGGAATTTGTTTCTTGAATATTCAAACATTTGATCTTGGGGGTTGGTGGATCTTGTAGAGCTTGGAGAATTAATGACAACACTGATATCACGAAATTCTTCAATGAGTGTTGTGAATTGAAGCAAATAACAAGGTTTGGTGGTCTTGCAAAGCTTAGAAAACTCACCATTCTTCAATGAGTGTTGTGAATTGTACCAAATAACAAGGTTTTGTGGACTTGCACAGCTTAGAAACTCACCATTGATTGGTTTAAATAAATAGAGGATACTCTTGGTCATGAAACATTCATATCATTTGAGTTATGAAAAAAATTTACAAGAACTGAAATTACCATTTTTATGAAGGTTTTTTCCCATAACTTCAAACTTTTGAGGGAGATGCAATTTTGTGTTCAACTAGGTCTCTAAGCCAGTGAACCAAGTTGGCTCACGGATTACTAACTGTACTTGAATTTAAAAATTTCAAAAGATAGTCTCTCTCTCACTTATTTTGGACAGTAAATGTAAATTGCTTTTATGCATTTAGAGTTTCTATGAATTGGGGTTATGTTAGTGTTCTTCAAAATTTTAATTTCATATTGTGATAGAGATATATCTCTCTTGGTTTTGTATCAAACAAGTATAAGAATCAACTTTCTTACTATTTGTTTAAGATGAAGCATAAAATAGTGTTTAAGTATTGCTTTACTTATTGTTTTTTAATGAGTATTCAAGTCTTTTTTCTGTTATTGATTTGTGAAATCGGATTTAGTTATTTACTTTTATCAACCCATTCTATAAGCTGGTGCACTAATCTCATGTTCAATTATGTGACACACCTAAGAATGAGTTTGAATTATATAAAGTTATATTCCTTTATGATTTTATCCTTGTGATTTCTGGTTTCTTTGAATCATGATCATCATGTTTGATCAAATTATTGTCCATTTGTACATTAAATACTAATTGGAAATTTAATTTATGCGTCTAAATGTCACCCTATACAAGCTTTGTGGCTTTCCAAATGAGTCAAATTAGAAGAGTCTTGGAAGTGACTCATCCAATTGTCTAGATTATTTTTCATACATGTGGGATGGGATGGGTCTCAATACACATATCATTTCATATGGATAACAATTTTTTCAAATTTTCAAGTTAGAGTTTTACCTCCTATGAGTATATGGACAAAACATAATAACTAATGTTATGTTTTCCTAGGTCAATTAAATTTGATTTACGATCTAACCCAAAACACAATGTTTCTACGATCTCATTGGCAACAAAACAGACACTATAAATTTTAACATTTACTTTTAAACTCAATTTGAAATTACATTATATGACAAGAGGTAAAAAAAACACAAACAACCAAATCTTCCTCTATTGAAACTAATCAAATTAGTTATCGTAAATGTACTCACACATTCCTAGCTTTCAATTAGTTTGTTTTCTTATTTCAAAGTTTACAACATTGAGTGCTAACTATCAATTCTTATTTCAAAATTTACAACATTCCTAGCTTTCAATTAGTTTGGTTTCTTATTTCAAAGTTTACAACATTGAGTGTTGACTGTCAATTCTTCTCAATGCACTCTTCTTACACAAATATCATTTGTATCGACATAACAAGAGACGTAACATAGTAGTGGAATCCATGTTTGTTGTTATGTGATGAATGTATTCAAATGGAACACTTTTATGACATGGTATTTGAGATCTTCATGATAATATTTGATTTGATCATTAATTTCTATTTCTATATCAATTTTAAGTTTAATATATGTAAACCAAAAAATCCAAAATATAAAATTTTCTCTATTGTAAAGTGGTTGGCACACTATGTTATGCATTTTACATTATAATATGCATTCTGCATTATTAGAGTACAACCTTCACATATGCATAAGCCAATTAGTGCTAACTCAAAGTCAAATGAATTAGTGCCATTTTTACAATTGTCACAAATATTATTTCAAGTATGAATATCAATCTTTTCACCATGTTTACTACCATTAATATGAAATCAACTTTTCATTATGAATTGAATTTCAAAGAGAAATCCTATTATATACTAAATAGTTAATACTAGTATTGACCAACTTTGAAAACACCACAAATCATACAAGGGAAATGTGATGTCCAATTCGATCCCGGGTCTATGCAAAAGCTCTTGGAATATTTGAATAATAAACTCTTGAGGTGTAGTTATTATCAAAATTTTCTAAGTTTTTGTGTTGACACCCCGTTTCCTTGTTTTCTATGTCAATACCCCATTTTTGCTACAAGATAGTTTAGCTTATCCCAAGTGGCACCTTCACGGACATTGCCACCTCGTGGCTCTTGTATTAATTTCAATATCGACTTAACTTTGGGGTTTATCAATGTTCATTAATCACAAGTTAAACAATTGTGTTAGTTATTATATATTACTTTTTCAATTTATTTATTATAATGCACTTGATTTTGTGGTTTATCAATGTTTATTGACCATAAATTAAATAAATGTGTTAGTTTTTATATATTACTTTTTAACCATATTAAATAGATATTTAGGTGGATAGGTGTTTAGAAGGTTTAGATATTATCTAATATTTTGGATTTGGTTGAATGGATCAGCTGGACTAACCAAGTGTAACAATTATACTGCCTAAATTTATTTCATGGTCGTCCTATCTTGTTATACTTAAATGCATCTTGATTCAGTTTTAAATAAGCTTTAGTGAATATAGTTTTTTTTCATATTAGTTTTAGTTTTTAGTTTTTTAAATAATATTTGTTTTATATATTGCAATATCCCTAAAATCCACACTTTTTTTTTCTTAGGCTAATAAAACTGCTAGATCTTAAGAACATCTTCATTGTTATTGCGGAATTAAAAGCTTGTTTGAAGAATTAAGCCTAAGTTCTATTTGTTGTTTTCTTTGTTTATTTTTCCTGTATGATGATGATGTCTACATGTTACTATTCTACACTTCGATGCACTCATAATTTACTTTTACATGTCTATCTTATTTACTGACATTGTCGATACTTACTCTGTTTTATGTATTACTTCCATTTTACGTGTATTTAATTGTTTATTTGTTCATTATGAAGAGGCTAACTTAGCTCCGTATGTCAAGGGGTGGACTGGTGGGATTCTGTCCCTTAAAAGTCGACTCAGAAAGGTAAGGTCCCTATTCTACGGGGTTTACTTAGTTCATTGTGAAGTAATGCATGTCACTACAACAAAAACTGGATTTAGCGTCGGATTTTAGTGTAATTTTTTCCCAATTTTGGTGAACAATCCGGCGCTAAACCTGGTGCTATTGTACAATTTCATAAAATGCCATCCATTGCATCCTTTTTCCCGTCCTTTTTAACATCCATTTTTGTCTCCATTTTTGCACCCAATTTTTTGCATCTTTTGTTACGCCCTTATTTGCGCCCTATTTTGCATCTTTTTTTGCGTCCTTTGTTACATCCTTGTTTGCACCTAGTTTGATGCTTAGTTTTGCATCCAATGTTGCGTCTTATTTTGCTCCTAGTTTTTCATCGAGTCTTCCACCATGTTTTGCATCAAATTATGTGTCCAATTTTGCACCTAGCGTTACATCTAGCTTTATATCCAATATTGGGCCCAATATTGCATCTTGTTTTGCATCTAGTTTTGCATCCAATTTTACTTATAATGTTGCATCCCCTTTTGCATCTAATTTGCATCTTGTTTTACATATTTTTTTGTATCCATGTTTGTGCTTGATGTTTCATCTCGTTTTACGTCATATTTTGCATCTAGGTTTGCACCTAGTGTTGCATCCTGGTTGATGTCTTTTTTTTCATCTATGTTTGAGTCTAATGTTGCACCCAGTGTTGCGCCTGGTGTTGTGACTGGGTTTGCAACCATGTTTATATCTAATATTGCATCCAATTTTGTGTCCAATGTTGCATCCCATCTTACATTCAATATTACGTCTAGTTTTACATCGAATGTTTCGTCCCATCTTGCATCCAATATTGTGTCTCGTTTTAAGGTTTTGTTTGCGCCAAGTGTTGCCTCCAGTTTTTCACCTGGTGTTACACCTGGTTTTATGTCCATCGATACACCATATTTTGTGCCCAATTTAATGTCCAATTTTATGTCTAGTTAGGATTCCACTTTTTCATCTACTGATGCGTCTAGTTTTGGGCCGAGTATTGCATCTAGTTTTGAGTCATTAATTGTGTCTAGTGTTGAGTCTTTTTTTGCATCCAATTTTGCGATTAGTGTAACATCCATTTTTGTGTCCACATTTGCATCTGACATAAGGTCCACTTTTGCATCTACTTTTTTGTTTTGTGTGACGTCTACTTTTACATCCTCTTTTGCATTTAGTGTTGCGTCTAATATTGCATCAATCTTGCACTACTACATTTTTTACCTTTATAAATACATTGCAATATCATTAGGGCATGGAGGAATCAAACCATCGACCTCCTGCTTATAAGGAAGACGCTCTTCCATTGAGCTAGAACCCTTTAAGAATCAGGAAGATGAGCAATATTAACACATTAGATTTCATCATTGTCCCTAAAATAGTATTTCACCTTTATTGTTTTATGTATAATTTTTCATGTGTTTTTCCTATCATGCCTATTGACATACATTTCAATATTATTATGTTTTCTCATCCATAACCAACACATTTGAAATAACAGGATTCTAAACACTTGCATATGGAAACTATTAGTTTCCATTATGATAGATTGCACATCCACCTTGGTTTTCCTACAACAATGGCTACAGATGTAATGCTATGTTACCAAAAATGAGAAATGAGAAATGCAAAAAGAGAAGGGAATGGTACATGAAATGGGTTTTGGAGGTTTCACATAGAAAAACAAGGAGAGAGAGAAAACAACACTAATGGTGAAGAAGAGCATGGAGATCACAGAGCCTGGATACAGTAAAAATGCAGTCTAAGTTGTCAACGAGTCTTGATTTGTGGGTCAAGTAGGTTTACTTACTTGGTAAAACTTGTTGTAAACAAGAGCTTGGTTAGTTTGAACTTTGTATGCCAAGAGGTATTTAATA
>LPNX011137188.1:20095-96305 GCA_001517045.1 Pseudotsuga menziesii
AGTCATGTATACAACAAATACAAATGAATTAAAATGGAACTGGGAAGAGGCTAATCAAATACCAATATAACATAGAAAAAATGAAAATTTATCATGAAATTACACAAAAAAATCTGGTCAGCCGTACCTTCAATTGCAATTTGTGTTGTGGGTATGGAATAGAGCCAAGATTGAAGTGAAATTCAATTTCCTGAAGAATTGAATTTCTGGCGCTTGAAAAGGTGGAGAAGATGACAAACTGGTTAAAAGGGATTGAACCCCACACTTTCAAAACCATAACAATAATATTTATCACTCTCAAGAAACTCTTTTATTCCAGGTTCTCGTGGCCGATAGAGAGGGTTCCCCCAAAGGGACCATATCCCTGCTAATTTTGTTTAGTCTCCAATGGAGCAACTCATCACCCGAAATGTATATAGAATAGTAAAAAGAAATATACTACTAATTCCATTTCACATCAAGAAGAATTGGCATTAGCTCTAAGTACTCTTACCCACTAGATAAATGGAAATGAAATGAGATGAAATATTAGCAACAATACCTTCGAGTTTGCTTGCTGACAAGAAGTATGAGTACTTATGTGATCATTTTATTCAGAGGTGACTTAAACAGCCACCAACCTACAATCAAGGCAAGAAACCATGTTCAAATTGATATATAAATAAAATAAAATAAAAGTTAAAGATATACTATGGCAGTCCTGTTCAAACTGCAGTAATCACATGAGCATTAAGTGGGTATTCTGATTTTTTTAAGAATTTCTATCCTAGAGAGGTATCAATTTCACATGATTGATCAACGACACATATAAGATGTTCGAGGCTATTAGTGTTGTCAACGTGAAAATTTATTAAGGCTTTTTAGAGATAGGTCTGCTTGGAAACACATTCTAGGGACTTTTTAAATATGTTATTGACAAAAATTCCATGAACCTTTCTCATTTTTTAGTACAAATCCATTGGTCTTTGTTTTTGGTCGATGGAGAAAAGAAAAAATTGTATTAATCAGTGCCCAAGATAGGGATACTATTTTACATTTATTACAAAATCATAAGGTCCTTAAGATTCTGGCCACTCTCTGATTACTAAGTATGCAATTCTCAAAATGCCCTGCATTCAAAGTGACAACCTCAAAATAATCAAAAGATACATGTCTATTGACACTTTAAATGTTGTCCCAGACTCAAAATACTCTGCATGCACGGCTATTATCCTTTGATGGTATGATACATTACATTCATAGAAAATACTAAGATATTGAATTATGGTTGCCATGTGTTATGGAACCAATTTGAAATCAATTTTGTAACTAAAATCTGATATGATTTATGTTATGTGCCAACTATTAAGAACCTATAAAATACCTATTGTTAGACTGATATTTTGAAGTTACATTCCTAATATAGCCAAGTTTTCTTATGGTAACAATAATATTCAGCAATTTGTAGTAGAAGAGAATGAATGTTGGCTGCCATGTATTATGGGCCCAATTTGAAATCAGTTTTGTAACTGAAATATTATATGATTTATATTATGTGCCAACTATTTAGAACCTATAAACTACCTAATATCATATTGATATTTTGAAATTGCAGTTCTAATATAGCCAGGTTTGCTTATGGTAACAATAATATTCAGCAATTTGTAGTACAACAGATTCTACAATAAAAGCAGTAAAAGTCGGAAATAGTAGAATAATAACAGTAGTAAAAGTCAATAATAGTAGAATAATAATAGCATATATATATTCTAAAATACAACACTGTGAAACTTTAGAACGACAGTTTGAAGTTGAACAACAGATGTAAATCTTAGCCAAAACAGAGCTTGGTGATATTTTAAACTACATAAAAGAAACCCCCCCCATAAGTTATGGACACCAACTCAAACCAAGAGTGTCCAATGGCATTATTAGTGCCACTCTTAGCCCATTTTAGTATTCTACCAACTACTTGCAAGAAACCAAAATTCGTCTCTTGCACGAAGGAGAAATAGTTCTAACATTTTCTCCTAGTGGCCCTTATAAATTTTTAGTTTATATTTGAGCCATTTCTTTTTACACGTGAGATAAATATTATACAACTTCTATAAATGTGACTAAATACGCCTAAGTTTTCTTATTCTAAAGCTTCCATGCAACCTTTAAAGTTTAAGCCACTCTTAACCTATCCGTAGCCAATCTAACACAAAAATTGGGGCATTCAAACTTAATTTCTTTACTGTTGATCATGGAAATTGACTTTCTTCTTTTAGTTGGAACTCTTAGCAGCAACGTGCTTTTAGGGTATTGTTGGTATGAGCATAGGTGCCCGTGAAAAATATACAACAGTCAATCCAATGCTGATCTAACACAAAATTGGGGCATTCAAACTTAATTTCTTTACTGTTGATCATGGAAATTGACTTTCTTATTTTAGTTGGAACTCTTAGCAGCAACGTGATTCCTGGGAATTGTTGGTACGAGCACAGGTTCCCGTGAAACATATATAATAGACAATCCAATGCCATCCTTATTCTTAGATGGCTTGCATTCTAATTTATCTCCCAAGCACATAATGCAAAAGTAGGCTAGCACCTCTAGCTAATTGACAAAACCCATGAAGAAATTTGATTACTGAAAATCTTGTCTAATATTATTTCACCATATTTCTTAAGATAATCAGGGACTCTTGTATATAGGAATTGGATCATGCAATACATACCGGCATGGGTTCACAACCTCCAAACCTAAACAGAATCACCAAATGGTAAGTTAATTAATACCGTTAAATGTGATTCAAACAAGATTGCTTTGAAATGATCAAATATTAGTTCTTGTCTAGACTTATAAGTTTGAGGATAATGTTTTGAAATCCTATCATTGTAGGATTTTTATATTTAATGCTCATTATGTTTCAGAATGGATTTGAACTATTACAGAGTTCAGAAAAACCAAGGTTATCCAATGATTCATCTAAGAAAAATAAAATGTGGAAGCTAACTAAAATTACTGATCCTATCAGAAGCTCATATCAACCCAACAAGGTCAAGTCTAAGTCCTAACAGCCCACAAGAATCATAGCTCTATCCAAGAATCCCATAGAGATCACAACTCTATCCAAACATCCCACAAATCTCACAACCTTGTCCACACACCTTCAAGTTCAATGAGCACACAGAAGGTCACAACTCAGCATAGGAGACATCCAAGAATCATAGACCAAGTATGAATAACCGTACAAGGGTAAGTGCCCACTCTAATAATCAACATAAGGGTCACAACCCAATTTTGGGAAGCCAAGAGTGGTCACAGGCCAATCTAAAATTACAGTAGGTACCAACACAAACTCACCCATAGAACAAACCTCACATAGTCATAGTAAATACCACTAGCAAGGCTAACAGACCCCAAAACAAGTCATAAATCAGTAAAAGGCATAGGGATCATAAATAAGGTCATGTAATAGCCCAAGGAGCACAAAAAAAGTCATGGCCCAGCTCAAGATGCACAAAAATAGTCACATCCCAACTCAAGGAGCATAACACATTCATGACCCAGCTCAAGGAGCACAAAAACAGTCACAACCAAGCTCAGGGTGAACAACACAGTCATGACCCAACTCAACGTGCACAACATAGTCACGATCCAGAGCATAAAAATAGTCATGACCCATCTCAAGGTGCACAACATAGTCAAGACCCAACTCAGGGAGCATAAAAACAATCATGACCTAGCTCAAGGAGCATAACATAGTCACGACCCCAACTCAAGGAGAATAACATAGTCACAGATCAGTTTAGGAGCATCCACAATTAATAGCCACAGATCAAGTATAAATAGTAGAAGTATATAGGGAAAGAGAGAGGAAACCCTAACAGGCTGAGGAAGAGGTGGAAGAAGCTCAAACCAACGGAAAAATCCAAGACGTCAAGCCAAAATAGCAGCAAGAAACCCTAGAACATTCCCTTGAATCATTTATCCAATCTTCTCTTGCCAAGACACACCCCAAATGAAAATCAAGACTTGAATTTATAATATTAACAAGCCTTCTAGAAAGGTCTCTTAGGTAACCCCTAAGTTTTAGTACAATTTTCAATCAAATAAAATAAGATTAGGTTGACTTAGAATAGGGTACTAAAGGTCATATGGTCAACAACAATAAAACAACAAAATAAAAGTCATCATACCAAAGGTGGTCAAGGTACCACTTATAACAATGGTGCTAGGACCAAAAGGACAATAATTCAACTAAGAGTCACAATTGGCGGAACCTATATGTCAAAACTTATTGGTAGACAAAAACAGAGAGTCAAACGTTTAGAATCATTCAAATTTGTTGCTGAAAACACACACATATTGTAGTTTCATAGTGAAATTCAGATTGCAGTTTTTGTATTCCTAATTAGGTAGGTTCGAAATCAGACTTGGATTATTACAATGTGATGAATAATTTCAACATTATAGTGCTCTACAATATGTTATGTCTCCTCTCCTACCATCTCCCCCATCCTTAGATTATAGGACATAAAGGTATCTCTAGAAGAATGCAATGCCAAAGGGAGCTAGAAGAAGAGGAAGGGGGGAACTTGACATGGTTTGCACTCAAACATGTGTGGAATATTTGAAGCATTACCTTATTGGGGCCATAATTTTGTATACAAACTGTGTTTTAGGTGCATGATAGGTACACTTTAGTCCACCCATCCTCACCACCTAATCCCTTACTTTAGCCTTATTTTCGATTCTTGTCTTGCCTGTATTTATAACTCTTTTTCTTTCCTCAATTAGCAATCTTTAATCAAATATGGCTATGATATGCAGATCCAAAGTAAACATTGGACAAATTGGAGAAAAGTAGTCTTATAAATGGTTCACCATTTTCTCTATACATGCCCCAGAGTGTTCGAGAAGCCCAAGAAACTAACTCCACAAACTGTATCGATGTTGAGTAGGAAACTTAATAGAAACGTTATCTCTCCTTGATTACACACATGTATCAGCCCTTGCTATAATCCAAGGTCCATCAAGGATAACCCTATGAGCAAGCCACTCAGAGCCAAGCACCACACAAATTTGTCCTCTTCTTTGTATTTTCCCAATTCTCTGCATACTACTAGTATATATTTATGTCCAAGAGCATTTTCTGGAGAAAAACATAACATACCCCTACTTTTCCAAATTCTCCGTAACTGACTTGAACATTGGATCCTCTTGGACTTCAGCATCAAATTCTCTTAGTTCTATGATTGGAGACATATGATATGCTTAGATATGGGACATAGTCACATAGGATATCCTTAGATATGGGACATAGTCACATAGGATATCCTTAGATATGGGACATAGTCACATACGATATGCTTAGATATGGTCCAAGGTGGAGCAAGATCAGAAGATATAGATCTTCACTGCAAAATGAAATGAAGAAAGATTTTCTCATGAAGACAAAAGTGATATTAAACCCAACATTTCAAACTCGGAATAAACACATAAAGTCTAGCATTTCCATTACATGAGGACAAAGGCAAGGGAGGTATGTACATAAAGAAAATCCACTTCCATAAATTCAACAGCTTATGTAACTGCTCATTAGCACGAAAGAAACTACTAATATTCCTAAATAGGATTTACAAATTGAGTTGTACACCATGAAGGACAAGTGTTGTACTAATTACAAATGTGACATAGATGATAAGCATGCCAATAAAAGACAAAGAAATCACTAAAAGGAAAACAAGTGACTAAAGAATACATAATTCCTAAGGCTGATGCTCATTGAACCAATATATGTGACACTGCTAATTCTGTACTGTTGATTTGTATAATATTAGGTATATGACCAACGTTTTCCTTGAAAATGAAAGCATATTTTCCTTTCATTTAGCAGAAAATGAAAGGAAACAAGCTAATATCTATTTGAAAGAACCTTGTAAATATCTTATTTGTCATTTACAACAAGAATAGCCACTGCACAAGCTACATGTGCAACCTTGACCTTTGTTGTGAAAGTGCAATTGCCTCGATGTACCAAAGAATCCTCTCCATTGAGCTAATATATAAGGTCATACATCCCATGTTTACAAAGGAAAAAAATGTTTAGGGAACACATAAGCTTATCAACCACAATTATCACTAATAATAATGGCATTCAGGTATAATATAGGAAAATAAGCACCTTTTATCTTAAGGGTGTGCAACTATCATATGGGTCAGCTAGGACAAGATGAGACCTGTTAGCATCTTTCTCTTTTGATGCCATAGGTGTAACAAAGCGAACAATAACCCTAGCATATTCATCCCCCTTCCTGACATTTATCCATGTCTGAAGTTTCACCTATAGATAAAGAATAGAGCAAATATTCTCACTAATAAAAACCATCCACATATATAGAGGAGTTGGGAAATTCTAAATGAAGAACAAAAAAAGAGAAATGAACCAATTGCAATGATCCTTGATACAAAGTTTAAACAATTTATGATAATTTTCCTGCAATTCTACAAAGCATGAGACATGAGAGAGAGGAAGTGAGTGGATGCCAGCATTCAAAATTTTAGGAAATGGAAATGATAAGATATAAGTCATAAAATTATGAACCATGAAGTATAAATTAGGTTTTATACTTCTAGAGCCCCTAGAAAAAATCCTAGTTCTGCTTCGCTGCACCGTAAGTCTAATGCCACTAGCCAATAGTCTTTGGATCATACAAGAAAATTGAGAGTAAGGTTCACACCCACTCTCATACCATGTTGAGATTTATGGGTCAACAGAAGAATCAATGGAACCAAATATTACCCAGATTCTGAAATAGCCTCCTCACAAGTGCAGTAAAGAGATATAGATCTATTGTGCGAAAGAGAGTGCAAAACCGAAAAAAAAAGCATCCAGTAGAGAAAAGAAGCAGTAACATATATCTAACAGTGAAAGAATTCATGAAAACTTAATTTCTATCTTTTGATCTTACATTGAGGCTATCAAGTACATATTACACTAATAATTTGAACAATGGTCTAGTGATTGCAAGAAAATGGAACACTGGGTTAAGGAATGAGAGAGTAGAGAAAAGGATTAGTAACGTATATTGAATGCTGAAAGAATTAATGAAAACTTAGTTTCTAGTTCTTAATTTCAGATTGGGGCACCAAGATTTTGTCTTTTGATCTAAAGACAAACAACAGATGAAGAAAATAGATTGGAAATGGCGACAGAGGTAGATGAACTCTCTACAAGCATGTCATCACTACAGGGAAAGGTAACTTCAGCAATGCACAGTGGTCATGAATCATAGAAAGGGGGTTAAGATAGCAGCATTTTGTCTTGTGATTTTTCTCCTTTGGTCAACCTTTCTTGTATTGTTTCTTAAATGAGGTGCATCAAAATTGACAAAGATCTTTTTTTTTTAAACAAGGGGGTTCTTAGGCTTAGAAAAACTATGTTTGAACATTTGCGATGCTATTAAAAGTTTGTACATGAGACAAGAAGGTATGGGTTGGCTGGAATAAAAGAAAAGAGTGCGGATAATGTTCAAACGTATGTATATATTTGGTTTTCTTTTGTAAACACCATCCAAAAGAGTGCATCATATTGTAACTCAGGTATAATATGTCACTAGTTTGGGACCAACTTTTTTTGCACATAAATATACCATGATATTTAAGCTAGAGCCACCAGTTAAAAAATATCATTGACTTCTTTGATTCTACTGACCCACATATGATTTTAGCACAATAATAGCTTGGTATTCAACATAAGATCAATGTTTGAAAAACACAACCTCTTAAGCATAAGATCAAGTTTCAACCTGTCACCTGAACATGGTGGGAAGCTCAATAACACTACTGAAAGGATGGCATAAATCATCACATTTACATCTCCTTAAGCTTGAAGACATTTTTTTTAAGTGCAACCATTTAGGGAAAAAATAAAATATTAGATTGTGCCTGTGAAATCTACAAGCTATACAAGTGATATCGTTAGCTTTTAGCATTTACTCCAAAATTGTTTCCACCTTGCTAGGAGAGAATTAGGTCTCCTATTCCCTTAGCGGTGCTTCATGGACATATGTATGGCTCAATTTCAACGGATGCTTGTCCATGGTTAGAGTGCTACATAGTTCCCTTACCTAGGGTTGTTTCCCTGACTGGCATGATGACTAACCCATTGGGTGCACACAATGGGAGATTCTATTGCTCAATTAGGGGAGCTACTTGCATTGGACAAGGAGATATAGGAACTTAGACGAGGGAACTTAGCCCTAGGATGTTGGTGATGGACCCAAATACATCTGCATAATACAATCATCATCTCCCATGTTGAACATTTATCTTTAAAAGTATTCTTGATTTCGGATTTTATTTTAAGTGAAAAAATTATTCTATCAAGTTCTAAAATTACTTTACTGCTTGTAGCTGTGTTAGACACAGATTGTGGACCTTTGCAGAAAAGGGAGATGCTTTATCTACTTGTAGTAAGTCACTGCAGGGAAGAATATTATCCAAGGAGAAGACAATTTATATACCAAGCATTACAAGTTTGTGTATCGTTATGGATCCAGTTTTATGTATATTTCTAGTATATTTGTCAAATAATAAATTTAAGCTAGCAACCATGTATAATAGATGGGATATATTTGGGGTTCCAAACTGGTTGATGTGAATATTGTCCATTTAATTGTCATGGTTGAATGCATTTAGGGAATTGAAGGTTTCCATGTGATGCTATAGCATCATTATATAGAGTGAATTTATCACATATAACTTCAAACTATTAATAATCAAAATGATAAATCTTTGTCTACAAGGGCCTTGATAGTTTAGGGGGTATAAAAATATAGTGATAGAAATTGTAAATAGTCATTCCTCACCATACCTGTATGTTGTATTGTTCTATATATGCATATATCTCTAGACTTCATGTAAGCATACATTGAGGAAAGTAGTTGAAGAGAAAATAAGTTAAATATTCAAATTTTCAAAGAGAACATAGTAACATACATAGTCTACAGCTGCGTAATGGACAAAAATAGAATTACAACATAGATAATAATAATGGTGAACGTGAAAGATAGTTATGGTATTTTTTTGGTGATTTTCATTGACGTAGAAATCATTTTAAGAGTTATTAAACCCTTCAAGAAATAAACCAACCTAAAAACATATTATGCCAGTGGAGAACCCATTGCAAATTAATAATGACAACCTTCACTCTTCTGGCATAATATATTTCTTGGTCTCAAATTGAGAAACAAATCAATCTACAATATGATATTATTAGTAAATCATATCCAACAGATTTATCAGAACATAATAAAGCTTGTGAAGGTGAACCAATAGAATGTGGCACTACTCTAGAATTAAGAAACACACCTAAATTTAATGTAGATTTGAGAGAATTAGAATGGTGCCCATCAAATTGAACTTCTACCAAAGAATTTGTCAAATAGTGAATGAAAATAGCAATATGGATGTGTTTCAATGGCCAAAACTTAGAAATTAAAGAAATCGTCTTGCCGTAAAATCTATAATGTTAGGTAAGCTAGTGTTTTGATCAATTTAGACTTTAGTCTATCCTTGTTCTTTGGAGCAACCACACTCTATGTTTTGGTGCACAATGGGTGATAAGGGCACAAATATGGAGCATGAATTGATGATAAATGGGAAGGTAAGAAGCATGTACCTGAATCAATGCACTGTAACCCCCATTTTAGAAAATCGAGGTGAAATATCTCAAAAAAATCCCCCATCCATGAAATTGAGGTGAACGGAAGCTGCAAGTCCGAATCAAAGCAAATGGAAAGGGCAAAATCGCTGAATGAAAGCCCCATTCCTAAAACAAATTGGGAAAATGAAGGATGTAGATCAAAGTTTGAGTGGAAAAAACCATTTTTTACCCTCTCATCCCTCGCCCTTTAGTCAATAAGCACACTGATCATAGGTTGAGCTTTGCTCAGGTTTTAAAGAATCAGGCTTTAAAGAGATCGGCTATTTGTGGGTGATTCTTTATGTGCCATATGCTAGTGATTTTGTGAATGATTCTTAATGAATGTGTATACCTACCCCTGGAAAGTCAGTAATAAGAGATTTCTACCACAAGATTCGAATTATGAATAGAGAAGGCAGTTTCTCCGTATGAGATGTGAAATCAAACTTCAATCAAGAACTGATATAGCTAAGCGTACTACAATCCCATGCCACTAGTGCTTGTGGTTCAAGTGCAAAATATTTATGTTCATATTACAGTATAGGGGTGCTTTAGAAAATCACTAGAGAAGCCCTCAACCTATAGCTACAAGGAACCCCAAACAATGAAGATGCATACCTAGTTTAACGGACCAAGATGGGAATCTATCGGAGCTTCCTTCAAAATTAAACCAATCTGGCTTCGTACTTCTGCGTTGCATCTCACGAAAGAATATCAAGGCCTTCCTAAATAAATCAATTCTGTGCATAGCCTAATACCATGAAACCAAGTCTCCTCAGGCATTTCCTCAAACACTTCACATCTGTGGTCCAATCTTTGGCACTTTGCATACATGTTTAAAACAAAGTTTCCTAGGAAATTTTATGGCCTTGAAATCGCATTGGTTCATATTCGCATCACTTCTCCTTATTTTCAAATCGCATTAGTTCATATTCGCACCTATTCTCCTTATGAGAGCGATTTCATATTAGCACTGGTTCAACTGCTCCATAAAAATCCCACTATTAAAAAGCAATTTCATATTCGCACTGGTTCGTTTGGTCCATCTAACACCCATTTTCAAAATGCACACCGAAATTGTATTTTATTTGTGTTTTTTCTTTTTATTATATATTTGTGTTCTTTATTTAACTTAATAATAATAATAGCAATTACATATAAAAAAAATATATATTTATTATAATTCTTCATAAACTTTGATACTCAAAAATATTTTTAGTAGCAAATAGTCCAACTAACAACTAATACAAAGCTTTGTGTTTTTAATATTATATAACATAACTTTACATAAAAGGAGAAAATAAAAAAGTGAATTATCACACAACCCCATCAACGCCATTACCACATCACTTTAAAAAAAAAATTGCTTCATGGAAAGAAAAAGCATGCAAATAAATAAATTTATTTAAAAACACCAAATGTTTATAAGCATGCATGTCGATCTCCATATAAAAATGGAGCTGTCTAACTAGGGGACCTTTTGGCTTTTCATGCTGATTTTTTGCCGGAATTCAGTGAATATAATCTACAAAATCTGTAATTTATGTTGTTTGTTCAGCAATTTTAAGCTCAAAAATGAAATCAAGTGACATGAAAACCCCAAGCACCCACACTCTGTGTGATCTAACAGTGTTTTTGAAATTTTTGAAAATTCCGTGAAGATTCATAGCAAAAAACTGGTTAAAACCAACTGGAAACACAGGTCAAAAAGTCCCCTATTCAGACAACTCCTATAAAAATGCATTCAAAAAAACCTACATTGTTTCCATTGCTACCTTTTCTTAGGTGATGTTTGACATAGCTTTGTTAAAAAAAGGCCTTAATAACAAGGAATGAAAAAATAGAATGTACCATGTAAAACAAGCTATATGTAATATGTGCTTCACCTAGTTTGTTTTTATTAGTTTATTTTCCAAGTGAAACTCGAATATCATCTTAGATAGTTAGTTTCTCTTTTAATTTACTTTTATTCATAACAATTTATTGTCAAAACTACAATTTTTCATTGTCAAGTAACACAATTAATGTCGTTCGGGTCTCTAAATCCATATGCAATGTTACACTTTACTGAATTTTAACACTACATCCATTTATAGTGTAAAAATTTAGTAAATTGTACAAATTTATTCTCAAATTATAATTTCTCATTGCCAAGGAGACACAACTAAAAATGACTAATTCATATTCTTAGTCATTGTTTGCTAGTCATATTTATATTCTTGTGACTAAATTAGTCGTTTACATTAGTCATTTTTATTTTAGTCACTTATTATCTAGTCGTATATTTTATTCGGTGACTAAACTAGTCGTTTAACTTAGTCATTTTTAGTTGGCTCACTTAAAATTGCTCAATTTTGGTCATTTATCCCTTGAATAAAATGTGGTGACTAACCTTTTTAGTCACCTATTCATTTATCTCTCATTTTGTACTAGTGCATTGTCTACAAGCAGATGTTTTGCCTCCTCATCTTTTAGCAGGTGCCATGTCGTAAAACCCTGATGGCAACAACAAACGTAACCCTTATTATTATTCCTATTTGGCATACCCTGAACAAGAATTATACCCTCCCAGTCCTCCTCATCGACAATTTCCATAACACCATTAATTCCCAGAAGCCACAATAGTGTTAATGCCTCTAACAATTGGTTACCTGTTAAATTGTCGATTAATATTTTACAGTGGCAATATTTTCATGGCTCCTTGGAAAATGGGGGAATGGGCTCATGATGGAGGATATGTTGGCCATGCCTCCTAGGGATATTCTATGATATGGAAAGGGTCATATAATGTAAATATATTTACTTTATATGAATAAAATATAAAGTTTTATTGGTTTTCTTTGATGGGTAGTATTTATTTGGTTTTCACATTATTAAGAGCATCACATTCCACCCTTTTTTATCGTGTTTTACACCTTTTAATAAAATAAACTACAAAGGGTAATTTAATAAGAATTTTTTTGTATAGGTTTCATATTAAAAAAGATCATTTATTTATAAATTTTAGATATGCGTGGTTATTATGTCGACAGGTGGCAAGCCAGGTTGGCTTAAATAAATGACCATGTGATGTAAATTTCATAATTACATTTTGTATGAATTCCTAGTAATGAAACTACTTGGTTTTCTTCTTTGAGATTCCCATGAAACATCAACATTGTTAGAGACACTCTTATGACCAGGTCTAAAATTGTTTTAAAAAAATTCCACACCTTTATTGCAAATACAACAACTTAGTAAATATTGTGGAATTTATACACAAATATTCTAGACCCAATCTCGTTAGATATAGTACATTTCAATCCCAAAATTTTCGTGGCTCCTTGGAAAATGGAGGAATGGGATCACTATTGAATCAGGTGGCCACAATCGACAGAATAAAGAATGGAACATCGATTGCAAGCGAATATTGCGATGGAGTTTAACAATTTTGACGGTCCGCTCAATCTAGAACCAACCCATATATATTGACACAAGCCATTTATATCTCAATATTTAACATCTCCACCCTCCCATTGATATATAATTTCTTCTTTGGCGTGTTTATGTATAATCAATAGGGAGTTTAATCCCCTCCCTCCCGACCACATAGGATTTCATCTCTTCTTCTTAAAGCTGTATTTTCTTTTATTTTTAAAACCAATGAGAAAAAAAGAAAAAGGTAAAAATTTAACAAAATAGATTTAAGAAAATTAGCAAAGAAATCGATTTCTATATGGATTTTTTCACCATAACGTCATGTCTGATGTGTTGTCATGGGCCCTAGTTTATAATGTCATCTCTATGTGGGAAATATTTGGCTTACAAGCAAGAAATGGTCATTTCAAGGTCTGTGCGACCAAGAATAATTATCATTGGTTGGGCCATATTATCAAGTCAAAACATAACTTCTAAGGGTAAGGGGCTCATGGGTCATGTGTGATTCCCTAGACGACCTCAAAGGCCCTATATTCTACATAAATAATATTTAGCCAATGACTAAGATATGTGGGTCGTTTTGAGGTTTGACACACCAAGTATGGCTTTCAGTCCCTTGGCCATGATTTGATGTGAAAAGAGTTATTGGGCCAAAACATTTTTCCTTAGGGCTCATGAACTATGTGTGGGGCCTTAGGACACCACAAAACCCTATAAAGGGAATATTGGCATGTGAGAAAGATATAGTGCCTCTTTTAAGAATTTTGGTTAACCATGGATATCTTTTGTAACTTGAGAAATGGAAAGGTCAAAGACATATCCTTAGGCCATTACATTTGCATTTGGACTATAGGCAAAATATGGTCGTAGAAGATTCTACACAGGGTGTGACAGAGAAATAGGAAAATACAACAACGATGGAGAATCCTTTTCATTTCTTCTTAGAAATCACGCTACCTGACATAAAATTATAAAGAATCCACATGAGTTGATTCAATACCCAATTCTTTCCATCTTCGTTATTTTGATTCAATTCCAAATTCTCTCCATCTTCAATGGTCCCATTAAAGGAAAATGCACTGATTTCTTTAACCGAATGTGGAAGCTAGAAGTTGGGAGGTCATCCAGAGGCTCCATCAGAAAGCATTATCATGACTGGTACTTGAGTAATAGGCGGTTCGAGAGCCACTTGTTATAAATACAAAGCTTTGCAGTGTTGCACGCATGATCCGTTAGTCCCTATAACAGAGTAGGCTCACCCGGTTCGTTCTCAGCATCCAGCGATCATATGGATTTGGCCCCTTGTCCCCGTAATTTATGTACCATCATAGAGTTTGAGGTATGGTTACTTAGATTAGGTCTCCTGGCTGGGTCTTATCCTAGTTATTCCTAATTGGTCCATCTGTGTGAGTCCCTCTCATAAAACATAGTTGTAAATGCCAATATGTAGTAATACAAAATCCAATCACGAGATAGCAATCTAAATTTTGGTGACTTAGCATTAGTAGCACCACCATCATAGGTTTATATTATATAATATCTAAGAGAGAAATATCTAAGATAGAGATAGTAGAGGCATCAACAACGATAGAGCTCCTAGTTTACTTTCATCCATCCCAAAAAACAGGCTTTGAACGGCCCAGCCTGAGAATCAAGACACCCATGTTGCCAATTGGGCGCCCTAAGAAGTCCTCATGGGCAGAATAATATTAAATCCTCTCATGAACGAATTAAATCCTCTCATGGCTGAATTGGGGATAGACAAGATGGACCAAATTGATACTCATAACCCTGAATCCATAGATTGATTTAGCAGAAGCCCCTTTGGGAAATGGGTAGTTGTACATAGATGTATATTTGAAAAATCCTTCATTTTTTGCTTCACCTCCCTATGAAACTTCATAGGTTTTAATCTATATTTTAATTTGTATAATGTATAAGTAAATAATATGTGTATATATTTAATTATATTAAATCACATAGCATATGAACTATATATATTTATTTATATTAAATCTTTTAACATATGAACTATAGTAACATATTTATATTAATTATATATTATTATTATATTTACATATTTTACCACTATTAAGGTGAAAGAAGTTTATATATCATAAGGGTTTTTATAAAATAATTACTTATTTTATAAATTTGGTTAAGTATTATATTTACATTTATTACAAGTATAGTATGGATGGACTATGAATGTATGGATTTTAGAATAATTCCCTAAAATGAAGCATATTTTGTTGGGAGAAAGAAAATTGGAACAATTTCAATATTATGTTGCCCTTGTGGTTTGAATTTTTTACTTTGGTGGGGTGTTTTAGAATAATCCCACTTGTTATGCATGCTTTAAATGGTAAACATATCCCATATGCTTTAAATGATGACGATGATGAACTAGATGACAATGACAGTGATGATTTTTTTGATGATGATGATGATGGAAATGATGATGATGATCATCATCATCATTGTCATCTTTGTCATTGTCATCATGATTATCACAATAGTCATCATCATCGGCATAATCATCATCCATGTCATCATCATCACCATTGTCCTTGACATCATCATCATCATGATCATCATTATTGACATTTTCATCAGTTATTCATCATTACCTTTGGCATAAGAAATAACATCTACCCAAAATATGTGATTAGTGAAAAAGGGTCATGGAGGACACACACAATTTATGCATGAAAAATAACAACTTATTTTTTAACATGATCATCATCATCATTCTCATTGTATTCATCATCATTGTCATTGTCATCATCACCATCATCACCATTCATTTCATTGCCATCATAATCATCAGCAATGTCATCATTGCCATTATCCTCATCATCATCATCATCATCATCATCATAATCGTCATCATCATCATCATTTTCATCGTTCTCCTCATTATCAACAACATTATCATCATCATCATAACCATCCTCAATATCATAATCATTATCCTCATTTTCATCTTCAACATTTGGGTGTAAAACTGGATGCAAAAGTGGATAAAAACATGGATGCAAAAAAGGATGCAACAAAAGTAGGCGCAAAAGTGGGTGCATAATGGGGTGCACCAAAAATGAATGCAAAAGGTGATGCAAAAGTGGATGCCAAAAATGATGCAATCATGGAAGCAAAACAAGATGAAAAAATTGGCACAAAAGTGGATACAACCATGGATGTAAAATTGGATACAAAATTGGATGCGAAAGTGGATGCAACAAAAGTAGATGCAAAAGTAGTTGTAACACCCAATGCAAAAACCAATGCAAAAGTGGATGCAAAAATGGATGCATAAAGGGATGCAATAATTGATGTAAAATTGGATGCAAAAAAAGATGCAAACGTGGATGCAAAAGTTGAAGCAAAAGTGGGTGTAAAAGTAAGCACAAAAATGGGTGTGAATTGGGACACAACAAAAGTGGATGCAAAAGAAGATGCAATAGTAGATGCAAAAAAAGACGTAAACATGGATGCAAAATGGGATGAAAAAAGAGATGAAAACATGGGTGCAAAAGTGGACAAAAAAATGGATGCGAAAGTGGACGCAAAAATGGATGAAACAAAACGAGATGCAAAACTAGACTCAAAACAGGATGTAGATTTTGATGCAAAAATTGGTGCATGAAGGGATGCAAAAAAAAGAAGCAGAAGTGGATGTAAAAAAGCATGCAAAAGTGGATGAAAACAAGGGCGTAAAAGTTGAGTCAAACATGGGTGTAAAAGGGGGCACAACAAGGGTAGATGTACAAACTAGGCACAAAATTAGGTGCAAAACTAGGCTGAAAACCTGTCGCAAAACCTGATGCAAAACCTAGCGCATAATCAGGTGCAAAACCTGGTGCAAATTATGCCGCAATTTGCACCAAATTTAGAAAAAGGATGCAAAAAATGCCTAAAATAGAACCAACCCTTGAAATTGCACCATTTTGTCTAAAAAATGAAGAAAAATACACTAAAAGATGGTCTAGATGCAAAAAAGGATGCAAAAAGAGACGCTAAATCCAGTTTTTGTTGTAGTGTGTGTTCCTATTTATCTGTAGGTGACTTCACCTATGAACCTAGAGTTGCGGACGTGACAGAACAAAGTCCTAGAATCTACAACTATTGGAACCTAAACAATGTTATTCCTATGCTCAAAGGTAAAATAGGAAAAAGGGGCCCTAATCCTAACTCGTGATTTGTAACTATGGTATAGGAGGTTATACTTTGGATAACACTACTATGTGTTGAGGTTTTAACAAATATAGTGTATTGAAACTTATGATAAGAGGGATTTAAACTATAGCATAAACCTATTTATTTTGCACCTATGGAAGGATTTAAGACTATGGTCAATGCACATACTATGGAAATGGGTTTGATGCGATGGCAAGGAGGGTGAAGCCAAACTATAGGCTTGTGGGTTTTTATTTGGATGAAGTTGGTGGCCAAGTTGGTGCATTGAATGCACCTCATTTTGCATAGGATGCTTTCCTTATGCATAAGCTAGGGTTTCGCTGGTCATTCTTTTCGTCCTTTGTTTGGTTTTGGAGGAAGGTCTCATGCTTCAGATGGGAGTTGCGCATACCATGCAGGGTTTTATAGTTGGTTCATGAAAATGTTTCACAGGTATGCTAAGATAATCATGTTTCTAATTTTTAACTTTCGTTTGGATTTATCATTGCTGCATAATTCTAACAAAGATTTGGTTTCATTGTTTTGTAGGTTTAGGTAGTGTGGGTAATATGCATTTTAATATGGAAAATCTTTTGGGTTGGTTGCGCAACCATCCCAGGTAAGTGTAATATCCTCCAATACACAAAAATTTGATGTAATATTAATTTTAGTATTTTATTTTGTTCGAATGTGAATGTCGGACCTAGAAAATTCCAACTAGTCCTTGGAGGACAAATGCAACTGAAACATTATGATTGTAATAAAAATAATAATGATAGGGACATCCATGTTGAATGAGGAAACTATGCATGTGAAGAGTGGTGGACATGAAGGGTCACTCTCAGGGAAGTTACACCAGGCATGGGAATGCCATTATGGCGCTAGACCCACCCCGGGGAATCAAACATGGAGTGGCATCGGAAATTCCCAAGGAATTGGCTGTTAGCTACAAAATACCTAGAAAAAGAAAAAAAGAATAAAGGAGGAAGGATATGCTAGGAAGCAAATACCATTGAGTATGCTAGAAGACGGAATACTCCCTGTGTGAGCACTCTATGCTAGGCAAGTGATTTTCTCACTGGAGAACTGGACTGAGTTTGACTGTCACCACTCTTAGCATGCGTAGTTTAGCTCGAGGATGATTGAGGATGGAGAGATCCGTTCCTAATCTACAGTTGGGTGGGTGCCCTTTTCATTGCGGCTCATTTACAACCAAGTTCACCACTGAGGCTTTGTTCCTGCTATTTTATTGAACTCTGGGCATGTGGTTTATGTGCAATTATGTGTTTTCATTATCAAAGAAATGATAAATAGTAGCTTCAGTTTCACTGCTAGAAATAATGCTTATGAACTATTGTTTTCATACTCTATTGCTAAACGATGATGCCTTGTATTTGTAAAATGGAATTTAAAATGGTGTATTAGCGCTTTATAAAGAATCACCAACATATTGCATGTTTCCTCTAATTGGTGAGCTTAGGGCGTAGCTGTAGAGGTATGAACATCTGCTTCAATTTTGTGGAAATGATATGAAAAAACCTTATTTTGTTGATGGAAAGTGTGGTTGATGATTGGTATAGGCTCATATGACTAGGAATGCATCGGGTCTAAAATTTGTTAATGGTTTGGAATGCACCTAACCTGTTTTTTAATCCACTGGAACTCATAAGTTGACCAATTCTTGGAAGGGTTAATCTTGCTCTGTTTGAATGACTGTGACTTGTTTTGGATATTTTGAGTTTCCTAATGGTGTCATAACCCTTTGTAAAGAGTTTACTTGCATGTTGTATTTATCATGGTTAAACACCTAGGGTATTTGTTTGCTATGTGGGGGCTTAAGCCTTTCTTTAGGTTGAACCATCCCAAGTTTAATAAAGATCATGGATGAAACTTACAAATTTAGAACAGAATTGTTTTCACTCTCATCTATACATTTTCCTGGTGAAGGTTGATGCCTATGATGGGAAGATTTAGGAAATGGGAGTTGAGATAAACGAAGGGGAAGAACAAAAATGGTAGATGAATTCTGCCAAGGAAAGATGCAGACTTATGTTTTTCTGTGGTAATGGAAGAAGGGTTAACTTGCAGGAAGAGTTGGCCGTTGGATGGGTTGGGAGAATTAGATCAATGGTTGACAGAGATTTTGCAACCTTAACATGCACAAACAAACTAAGTTTCTGGAATTGAGAAATCAGGTACACCCCGCATGTTTCGACGGTTGAGATTGAGGATGTTGGAGATCGATGACAGAGGTTCATTTCTCAATGTTAACAAGCATGAGTAAATAAAATTTCCAGATACGCAAAATCCGGTACACCCTGCATGTTTCGACGGTTGAGATTGAGGATGTTGGAGATCAATGGTGGAGGTTCATTTCATGATGTTAACAAGCCTGAGTAAATAAAAATTGTAGATCCGTGAAATTTGGTACACACCGCATGTTTCAACATATGAGATTGAGGATGTCAAAGATCAACAATAGAGGTTCATTTCATAATGTCAACTAATACAGAAAGTAAACTTTCCAGATCTACGAAATTCGGTATGCGCAACAAAGATGAATGATGAAGATCGACCAAGGATTTATATCTATGGTAGAGGTTCATTTTGCACTGTCAACTAGCATGGGAAGGTAGAATTCCCATATATACGAAGTCTGGTAGGCCAGTAAGGATGAACAATGGAGATCTGAGCCGCAAGATCGATGGTCGGGATTGACCCCACAAGAATGAACGGTTTGAAAGAATTCATGCAGAAAGAGAATAGGTAAAGCCATTGTACTTCACGACTTCCGCTACCTGAAGTTAGAAGTGAGAAAGTGGAAAAAGCCAAAATTCCTAAGGTAAGTATATGTTTTCGCACCCCTGAGTCCACTTTAGAAGGAAGAAGGAAGGAGGCATAAATCAAAAGGAGAACTGAGGCAATTGTTAATTTCTGTGATCTAGAATCCAACTGCAGAAGGTGGAAGTAGGAAGCAAAAAGGAGATGAGAAGTCTAAGTTAATAGTGTGTTTTCCGCACCCCAGAATCCACCTACAAAAGGTGGAAGGTGGGAGGTGGAAAATGGGAAAGGGGTTAAGTCAGAAAGTTGTTTTTTTCTATTCTTGAGTCCCATAGCAAGACGAAAGGTGGAAAGGAGAAAGGTGGAAGGATAAAGTGTGGATGAATGATATCATTGTGTGTTAAGTCTATCGAGTCCTACAGTCCACATCAGAAGGAAGAAAGGCGGAAGGAAAATGGAGAGAATGTGGATGGATGATTCTATCACATGTTAAGTTTCTAACTACCATAGTCCGCAGTGGAGAGTAGAAAGGTGGAATGCGGAAGTGTAATGTCCCCAAAATTTGAAATTTTATTTTATTTTATTAGGCTAGTCAATTACTACCTGAAATGGACATTATCTTAACTTATGCAGAATGTGTCGTACTTTGTTTACTAAACTAAATTGTCATAAGCTTTTCTTACTTCCTTTTGGACGTTTTCCCCGACGTGGTTATTAGTGTAATTCTAAGCTTTTTGTTATGTTACTTTAATCGGAACTAGATGTTTATGATATTTATTGAATGATTCTTATCATGTATTTACACATATGTGTGTACCTTTATTTGCTTACTTATTGATTTTAATGTTTGATTACTGTTTATGAATATTTCTGACTTAACTTGTATTGTCAAGGGGTGGAGTGGCGGGACTCGTTTCCCTTGTAAAAACACCTGAAAGGTAACTGATTTTACTTGTTGCTACAGGGCTTACTTAATTCTTATTGAACTAATGCATTTCTTTCTTGGTTTGGTGCAAGTGCACTTGGTGACGAAAAACTGACGATAATGGTGAAATAGAGTCATACTTCCTATGCTCACTACCTAACAGCTTCGATGATGAATAGACCTACAATCCTATCTTAGTGATCATTATTACGGTTGTTAGTTGTTGTTTAAGCAAGGATGGGTGTTATTAAGCATCTGTTTTCATTGGTTACCATTATTTTTTATGGTCTTATGACATTGATTTAGTTTGAACCTACACTTAACATTTACATGGTATAATTGGCATTGTATAAGGCTTAACATATTATATAGTAGCCCTATGTTCATTATGGTCCTTGTGTATAATGTCAAAGGAATAATGTAATCCTATGTATATGTTACCAACGTTGCAGTTTATGGTTTGCATGGTGGTCAATTGTTGCAATGCGATTTGGTGTGGCATAAACTATAGACTTGGGGTTTTTATTTCACATAATGGAGGAAAGGGTGGTGAGTTTAATGCACCTTGGAAAATGGGGGTCTCAATCCTTACACTTGGACTAGCACGAAGGTATGCTTCATTTGTGATTTTTCTATGTGAGCTCTGTTTGGCTCTCTGGTCTGCAATATGGCATGAATTTGGGAGTCTCACAGCACTTCCAAGGTATTTCCTTCGATTTGGTTTTTCTGCACTTGTTTTGTGGTTTCACTTGGGAGGTTTGGCATACTCCTCATTCATCATTCTGGTTTGTTGCAGGTCGCAGGGTCCTTACGACGTGGGTCGTGGGTCTTCCTGGTGGCCCACACATTACCCTTTACAGGTAAGCCCTACTATAAACAAGTTGAAACTCATTCCTTCTTGTGTGTGGGTGTTGTGATAGAGCATGAAGCTCGTCATTAGATGACTACTTGGTTTGGGGTTTCAATGGTTGCGACTCGAAATGGTATGTCTGTAATTTATGGAAAGCATCCAGAGATACTTTTATGATTTAGGTTTTTCATTTGTGGGTTTGGCACCTTCAGGATGAGACTATTGGACTCAGCTTTGTAAATGAATACTCTGTTGATAATGTTGTTCATGGTGAATATTACAGACTCTGTGTTTTTTGGTTAATGTGTTGGGTTTGCTAGAATGGTGAAAGCACCAATTATTCCAATGGTGCATGGCCATGGATATATGACTGTGTAAATTATTATATAATTTTATGGTGGTTATTATCTTACTGTGTGTATATCGTGTTTATGGTTTTTAGTTGGAAATTCTGGTAAATTCATGTTCATTCTTTATTTGAATATTTTACAACTTTTCTTGGCTTTGAGAGCCATTCCATTCCATGGAAATGGCACTCTTTCCATGTAGCGTAGCGACTATGTTAATTAATGTAGTTCGGGATGTTTATTTGGAAATGGCCATAAATGCAGGGTTTTAATTTTATGTAATGGGTGTCGTGGCCGAATCTTAGCGTAGATAGGGTTTATTGTAATATCCCGAATTTTGGACCTACCATTTATAGGCACGAGCCTATTTACCATGATGATTATATTGTTTTTTTATTTTTATATTGGGTCAAAGACCCCACTGCATATGAACATGATGATTTGTTTTGTATATTGGGCGTAAGCCAATTGTTGATGATATATAGGTATATATATGTTTTGTGTTGGGCATGGACCCTGAAGCACATGATTGATGAAATGTTTTGTGTTGGGTGTGGACCCTAAAGCACATGATCGATGATATGTTTTGTGTTGAGTAAGAGGCTCTAGAGAACATGAGTACCTACATTTGTGTTGAGCATAAATATCTGGAACACATGAAAATATAATTTGGAAATGTTGGGCATAAGCTCTCGAGCATTCCATGTTGATGTTGAGCATAAGCTCTCGAGCATCGGATCTTTGGCCATTGTATCCCTAGGTGTATCGTACAAGTACATCCTAGCATTTAGTGTTGAACGAGAGCTCTGGAATTGCACTATGTTTGTAACTCCTTGTTATAAGCGTTGAGTATGGGCTCTGGTAAGTGCTAGGGGTTACTAAAAAGATTAAAATCACCTCCAATTGAAAACGAATCGAGGAATAATATTGATCTCATCATACTTATTTTTAAGTGATTAAATGAAATTTCAAATTTTCGTATTCTCATCAAGTACTGAAGAACTACCATGTTATATGAGGGAAATCCAACATGCAAGGATGTTTAGAGTTTCCTAGCCTAGTAAACGTGACTCATCTATCTACTTGACCTTCATAAAAGAAGTGTTGTTTAAGTCTAGGGATCATGACACATGATGCCCGAAGACAAGTGTTAACAAATATTTTAATACTATGTATTTTATACATAGTGTGTATAAAGAATTACTTACGATTAATTATATAATTGAATAAAGAAAGAAGAGAAGCTCCACCAATTACTATTTATTATTAAAAGACTAATAAATAGTGAAATAGCTATGAAAGACTAACTAGGAACTAGTTAAAAGTTCCTAGGTTAAGAATTGAAAATTACCCCATTAAATTAAAAAGGGTTAAATCAAGAAATCAAGGATTTCTTGATTTAACTGCCCCTTTGACTAGAAATTCTGCCTATAAAGACTCAAGCCAAGAAAAGGCTTGAGGGTTCTGATTTTTCATCTAGGAGAATTATTATTCTGCCTATTTTGCTCTCAAGTGTTTTATTGGAGAACTTTTCCTGTAAGGAAAAGAGGATTGATTCAGAACTAAATACTAGTTAGGAAACCCTACCTTAGGAGCTCTAAGCTACTTGCATCTTGGAGTCCAAATCGGGGGGGATCCAGATTAGAACCAGGAATGGTTCTGGGTCATTGTTAGGAGGAAAGTGGTAGTTCCCAAGTGATTTGGTCATCAAACAGAGGTCAGATCTGCATTGAATTGTTAATGCTGGTTATTTAAGTGTGCAGGTACATCCATGGACCAAGCTTCAATTTCAGGTATGAAACCCTTGAAGGCATATTCTATTTCTTCCCAAAGTTTCTTTACTATTTATGTTAAGTAATGGCTACAATGAAATTTCTAACCCTAATGGTTATGTTTTATGGTTATCAATCTACTAGGGTTTGTATCTGTAAATTACTAATCATAGGCTGGAGAATTCTTATCATATGATGTTTATGTTTAGGGTTGCATCTCTTATAAATGTTCCTGTATTAACTAGGTTTCAATCTTAGTATTATGTTTTTACCTTTTTATCTGTATTTAATACTCCGCTGACATATTCCACTCATCAGCAGAGGATTTCCATAATTCTAAACAAAATTAATTCAGTAGAAGTTAATTGAAATATTGGTTATGTTAACTAATACAAGTTTATAATTTAAACTAGATCTATTAGGAATAGAATTGATATAATAAACAAGATAATAATTATTAAATATCTTCTAAGGTATGCTCTACATAATCATGTAAAAACAAGTTAAATATTATAACATTTCATTTAATAAACATAATCAAAATTAACCAAATAGAGAAGGCATCGTGACCATCCATGTGATCCATTATCAAAACTCTGTATTATTATATAAAATCTACAATCCAAATCATATACATTTCCATAACTCAATTGTTTAATTCACAGTCCTATTATTACACTAATCCATTATAAAAACATAAAGGGTGTTAAAGGTCCCATTTAAATCTATCTACACATAGCCAAACATATCATATTAACCATTTGAAACAACTAAAACCCATTTTTCCAATAAGAGGTCGCGACATCAAATCCTATAGATGTCCAGACTCATTACAATAACATTAATAAACCATAATCATTTTATACTCAAGCAGTAAGCAATCACATAACCATTCTATACAGTCCATGCTATATATCTAGTATGTGCAGGTTACACGTTTAAGTTATGCCACAATCCTTTAATCCAAACAATGCATACATTGACAGCAAGGTCGTAAAGACACTAGTTATGGCCTCGGCCAAGTTCCAATCTAAACACACAGTCACGCTATTTTAAACCAAATCGATATTGTGGGTTGTCATAACCATGGCTGTTACAGCCGATTCTTTCCAGGTAAACAATTTACATTTTAAATGCCAACTAAAAGCTATCACAGTTGTTGGGAGAGGCACATGCCATTCGTGGCATGTCCTGCACCCACGCTGGGCTAATTCGAACTAAGAATACAATACTCTGTTTTAAAGCACAAACTCCATTTATACGCTAACGCAGATCACGTGGTGGCAAGCCAATGGGCTATGACACCATTGTTACAATGGTGCAGCCCATGGCATAAAGCCTAAGCTCTAGAAGCTTCCTACTCAAAATAAAAACCAAACAAACAGAGTGCTTTGCATACGGCCATAACCCAACATAATGATTTATACACCGAGTAAATTTCCACAGGCTGTGAGGCCATGATCGATCCCATTAGAGTCCACATAAAACACAACATTTAACATAACCATACAAAACCCAAGTTTACACAGTATTAAATGCTGAATGAAATCGTAGGAATTTCATATCAAATACATTACAGTCTTCATATTATAAAAACCAACGCACAATGTATTTACACAGAGAGGCATGAAACCCCTTTAATGGACAGTCAAGTATTAAAACATTAATGGCAAGCTGTGAGCTATGGCACCATTACAAGTAATGGTGCAGCCACGGCCCAAACAAATGCTAAACCTCTCAACGAGAGACCATTTGAAAACTAGAGAAAACTACATCATAAACCCCGAAGGCAGAGTAAACAAGTGCCACCTGAAACCCCAACCCAGTAAAGATTTCCAACTCAAGAATGCCCAGAACGAGAGAAGGCAAGTGATTCTTTCTAGCAAGCTTACCATGGCCATAAAGGAGAAATCCCAACTCGACAACGTATCCCTGTGCAAACCCCGGAGTGCCTTCGCATTTACCTACAGACAAACCCACATTGGCATGAGGAACATGACCATGCAATGAAGGAACCAACGAAGCAAATGCATTTTTTACATAGAGTCAGTTGAGCTTACCTGCGAATCGATGGGGTCGTCTCCATTCTCCAAACGTGCAGAGGCCACACTACACCACGATGCCAAACCATATTACACAAACTGCAAATGTCAAGTTCTTTGCCAAGGGTTTTCACCAACTACGATGGCATTAATGGCACCAGCTGGTAGCCATTAACGCCACCATAAACCCCAACCATAAATTTATGGATCAACATCATATCAACCAAGCCATACATTAAACCCTCTATACTATGGTTTTTCCACTCTTTAAATGTCAGCACAGGCTCAAGTCTAATGACATGGTATGTATACCATAGTCCCAACCTTATGGTATGCGCAGCCCTTAATACTAACATATATTGTTACAATGATTTCCCTTAACACTATCATATAGTGTTGTAATGTCTTTCCCTTAGCAACAAGCTTATAGTGTTATCATATGCCCTTTAGGATAGTTCATATATGTGGTGTATGCGCTTAAGTCATAAGTCTATGTTGTATCATTTAGGAATCATGGAATATGTAGTATGCCATGATGCCTTCGCTGGGAAGAACAAGCGTAAGTTTACAAGCATGTAACCAAGGTAAATCTGCAAAATAGAAACAAGAGACTAGTAAGTAATTAAAACAAGAGATAGAAAATAATAATGGAAGGACAGTAATATAATTCATAGCATCCAGTAATTTAATGAATAAAGATAATTAGCAAACATAGAGTGTACCTAAGTCGTAAAATGGATCAGTAACAAAAGAACAAGGCAGAACATGAAGTTTAACTAAGAAACTGAATGATGTCAAGTAACCAATAATCCTGATGTCACAATAGTAACCTGTGAATCAATGAATAAGGTGCATTAGTTTGAATGAACTAAGTAAGCCTGCATAACGAAGAATAACCTTACCTCTCATATCGTCGTGGGAGAACAAGTCCTGCCACTCCATCACTTTATTCCCATCAACAAAGTTAAGTTATTTTCTATTTAATAAACAAAGTACACATGTGCAGGAGTAAAACAATGATCTATATAACTCATGAATTCACCGAGAATAATAACTATGATATATCAATAGTTTAATTAACAGAATTTAACACATAAGAAGTAAAACGAACTAATAAGTCACGAAATCGATAAGAGATTAACAATACAGTGGACAGAATCTGAAGAGGTTGAAAGTTTAAGGAGCATATATGTTTCCACACAAGTACTAATGATCCCTTTTGGGTAGTTTTCACTAGCCTATACTTTTTTTTCAATTTTTGGGGACATTACATTTATCTTGAATTATGTTGAGGGTTTATTATTTTGCATATCTGGCCGTGAGCCATGAAATGGTTACGACGTGTAATACAAATTGGGGTTCTAATTTCTGTGTAGACATATATTGATTTTTTTTACGGCACGTAATTTATTTTATAGCATAGAATGTGTAGTTTGTATAAATGGAATGATACAACGTTTGGGAACGCAGCTAACGAATCCTACAAGATTCGAGGTTGGTTAATATTTGGGGTTTGGAAATCGTGATCTTAGAAAGATTTGATCCTGCCTACGATGGCAACAAAGGATATGTGTAAATAATTTGGGTTGGCATAAATGCCCACAAGATTTGATTCTATGAATATTTTTCTTATACCATATATGTTAATGTGTTTTGGTCGATTAAATTTAGGGTTAATTTATTTTCTTGAAAACCTTGTTATGAGAAATGATTTGGATAATTGTATTTTATGTATTAAGTTTATAGTTTTATTATTATGAATGTGGCAATGGTTCTCAGAGACCTTAAAGGTATTCGATAACTTAGTTGTATATTTGATTTGATGTTTACTTATAATAATGAGGATGATTGGTTTATAGTCTTATTTATTTATATTGTGCCTACAGATGAGTAGAGGTATCGATGGTTTTAGATTGGCATTTATTTTGTTTATAAAGTGGAAATGTATTGTTTATAAATATGGTTATAATATTTTACTTAGAGATTAGATTAATGCTAGAGATAATAGTTGGGTTTATTTGTAATTAACTTAAGCATGCTGGAAATATGAATTTTGCCAACAGAGATAATATATATAAGCATTGTTTTGACTAGTACTAGGTCTGGAAAATAAATTTAAAGATAGAAAATAAATTGTGGAAAGGAATTAGAAAAAAAAACCTTAAATTATTATACAAAAAATGAATTGTAGAAATGAACTATAGAACAAAACTTTTACATTCATAGATAGGAAAAGAACTGCAAAAAAGACAACCTAGTTTATAGTAGAGAGATACTACATATTCATTCATAATTTAATATATTTCAAATAGTAAAACTTGTGTAGATTACAGGGAAAAATCAAGAACCTCATACCTACAAGATGAAACTATTTCAATGGTTGAAAACCTGCACACTCAAATACCCAGCATTAAAAATTTCACAGACAACTTTGACCTTTGTATAGATAACCGAATCACTTGGGAACTACCACATTCCACCCAACCATGACCTGAAATCATTCTTGGTTTAAATCCAAATCCCCCCAAGCCGGTTCCAACATGCAAGTAGCTTAGAGCTCCTAAGGTAACGCTTCCCTAACCGGAATATCATGTTCTAAATCATTTCTCCATTTTCCTCTTAGGAAAAATGTTCTCCAAGAATTCTCTTGAGAATAATTAGGCAGAATATGGAATCACCAAAAAAATGGAAGATCCCAGAGGCTCTCTTTGGCTTGGGGCTTTATAGGCATAGTTTTCATTCAAAGGGTCAGTTAAATCAAGAATCATTTGATTCTTGATTTAACCCTTTTATTTAATTTAGGAAATTTTAACTAGTTCCTATTTGGACTCTTGTAGGTGTTTTAATATTTAATTCTCTTTTAGTAATAATAATAATAGATGGATCCTTTCTTTATTTATTATAGTTATTAATATTATTACTATCCTTACTCTTTATACATACCATGTATAAAATATATACTTATATATATATATAATTTGTTAACATTTGTCTTTAAGTATCATATAACATGATCCCTAAACTTAGGGCACTTTATTTATTAAGTCCTTGAGGTAGGGGTTAGGTATACTAGGCTAGGAAACTCTAGACCTCATTTCATGTTGGATTCCCTTGTATAACATGGTAGTTCTTCAGTACTTGATGAGATACAAAAATTCAAAATTTTATTTAATCACTTATAAATAAGTTAGATGAGATCAATGTTTCATTCGAGTCATTTTCAATCGACATAATTAATTCTTTTTAGTAACTCCTAGGACTTATCCAGAGCCCATACTCAACGCTAAAAACATGGAGTTACAAACTTAGTGCAATTCTGGAGCAACCCAATCTGGTTGGTCCATTAGTAGTCGAATCCAATTATCATTTTAAATAATGAAATATGAATAATATATTAGATGATGGATAAAATGTACAATAAGCTCTCCTTTTATACGGCTTGAGCCAACATAGTGAAGGGTTACACCCTTTCACTAGTAACCTAATTAATTAATTAATATTGTATTTTATATTTGTTACATTGCCACTCCCTTTAAGGGAGCTTTGTCATCAAAGCTTGAGTATTCCTTAATGTCATCCTTCATTCTGGATCGGTGGCGGTATTATAATCGGATGATATTTCTGGTGTAGAGACTTACACTTCCTCTCCATTAGTGATTCTGCACTGTATTGTGTGATTGTTCCTACATTTATGGCCTGTGGTCCAGTCATCACCGCATCGATGACATATGTTTTTCTTATTTTTCTTTTTATTATCAGAGTAACCATTAGATGAATTTGATCTATTTTCCATTTCATAGGCATATGATTGAGGTTTGTGGCATTGATGGATGGGAGACCAAGTATATGCACAGTACCTACATTGTGTCTCTTTTTCTTGTCGATAATGGCTATCGCCTTTTGTTTTTATTCCTTCCAATTTACGTTCTATGGATTTTGCATTATGTCTTTCTACTTCTACGTTAGGTATGTCATGTAACTTTAACTCTTTTTGGAGGTATGGTTTAAGACGCCCTAAATAGGTTTCTAGTCTTTGCTTGTCAGAAAACCCAACTACTCGTGTTGATAAGGATTCCCATTGATGAGTGAATATCTCAATGTTTCTGACTTGTTGTAGTCTGGTAAGTTTACTGAAAAATTCATCTTCTTTGATTCCTTGAAACCTATTAAAAAATCATTTTTGAACAAGTTCCATGTGTAGGTAAAATTATCTCTCTTCCACCATAAGTACCAATTATAGGCCTACCCTTCCATATGCATTGATGCATATCTCACCTTCTCTTCATCAGATTGAATGTTGTAAATGTCGAAGTATTCTTCTGCTTTGTTTAGCTAAGCAACACATTCGTCTTCACTCGCATTGTATTTTGACAACTCTATTTTTTCTTTAGGTGGGTGCACTTTGTAAGGACGACATTGATTTCCTTTTGCCTTATGGTTTGATGGTGGCTCAGAACTACTAGACGATGAAAGTGACATATCTAAATTGCTTCATTGTTGGTGGTGCTTTTTAGCTTTTTTATTCTCTACTATTTTACTTATAGTGTCTATTTTGTTGTTTAATCGTGCCTCCATATCTGGAAGTACTTGTGTTTCTATCTCTTGCTTAAGTGTCACGTTTGTTAATCTTTATTTCCTTTTTCAACTCTTCTTGATTCTTTGCGAGTGTTTCCTAAGTGGCAACGTGAAATGAGGCATCTAACATATCTGGATTGCTGACTTGGATCGAACTGGGTATGATCTTTTGTAACATCTCGATTAATATATTATGGTTATGTGTCATGGTGCTCATATTCTATGTCAAGGTGTTTATGTTTTGAGACATGGTACTAATTTTGTCATCCAGGTCTTTTTTTTTCTCTCAATATGTCAAAATTTTCATCCATCCTTCTTTCTAGTGCCAAAACAAGCTTGTCTTCGAGTACTGTATTGTTATTTTGCATCTCTTCCTTTATATGGTTTGAGCATGAAGGGTTACACCCTTTCATAAAATTGACTAATTTAATCAATAATTTATTTTATATTCGTTACAAGTTCCAAAACTGCTCGCTCAACACTAATGCTAAGATGTAATTGTAGGATACACCTAGGGATACAATGACCAAGAATCCAATGTTCCAGACCTTAAGCTCAACATCAACTTGGAAGGATACAAGGATTATGTCCAACACTTTTAGTTTATTTTTTCATGTGCTCAAGAGATTCATTCTCAACACAATGTCTCAAAACTCATGTGCTCCAGAGCTTCTCGCTCAACACAAATATAAATACCCATGTGCTCGAGAGATTCTCACTCAACACAAAACATCAATTACCAATGTGCTCCAAAGCTCCTCTCTCAACACAAAACATCTCATCAATCATGTGCTTCAGGGTCCATGCCAAACACATGAAAACATATATATACAACATATGCAATTGGTTTACGCCCAATATCTCAAGAAAATCATCACAGTCATACGTAGTGGGGTATTTGACCCAATATATCAAAATAAAACATCAAAGTAACATCATAAGCAATAGGGATTATGCCCATAAGTGTTAGGTAAAAATTCAGGATATTACATTCCTCCCCGCTTAGAACAACATCCTCCCCGTGATAAACAATGCTATGTCGGCTTGTAACTTAGGCCAGAAAAAGTGTCTCTTAACGACGAATATCATCTTTTGATATCCCAGATTCCCCGACTAGGGTGTCCAATGAAATGTCATGAGGATGCTGGACTGAATGTCCTCTCCTTCTGGAATGTACAATCTATCCTTGGACCATAGCAGTCCTGTTTTGTCTACCTTTTACTCTTTTTGTTGTTGGAACAACATGTACTCTTGGACCTTCTTGAGTATTTCAACATAGAAAGGGTCAACTCTGTTGGCCATTCTAATCCTCTCATGTAAATCTGAATCTCTTTGACTTAAAGTCACCTCATATATCATATGAGTTCGTTGGCCCAAACCATCAGCAATCTTGTTCTCTTTTCCCTTTATATGCTTTAGCTCGAAATGGTACTAACTAAGGAAATCCAACCATTTGGCCTGCCTAGAATTTAGATCTGGTTGTTCAAATGAATATTTCAGACTCATATTCCCTATCTTTAGAAGGAATTTCTTTCCCATGAGGCAGTGCATCCACATCTTTAAGGCGTGGATGATGGCTGATAACTCAAGATCATGGGTGGGGTAGTTCTGCTCATGCTCTTTTAACTTTCGCGATTCATAATAGATCATGTAATCATTCTGTAAGAGGACTCCTCTGAGCCCTTCCTTGCTTGCATCTGTGCAAACAACTAAATCCCCATGCGGATCCATATATCATAGTACTGATGCGGTTGTCAAAAGATGTTTAAGATTTTGAAAAATTTCCTCTCACTTGGTCGTCCATAAGAACTTATTTTCCTTGTTTTGCAAAGAGGGCATGGGACAAGATATTCTCGAGAAGTTCTCAATGAACTTCCAGTAATAACCGGCTAATCCCAAAAAGGATCTAGTGTCGATGAAACTAGTAGGGGTAGGCCAATATTCTATGGCTTTAATCTTTTTAGGGTCCACAGCTATCCCTGTTTTAGAGATGATGTGACCCAAGTACTATATCTTTGGTTTGTAAAAATCACATTTGCTAAACTTGGCGTAGATCTGGTGTTCTTGTAACACCCATAGCACTATGCAGAGGTGTTCCTCATATTCCGATTTACTCTTAGATTAAACTAGGATGTAGTCTATAAAGACCAAAACAAATTTATCTATGTATTTACTGAATATATTGTTCATCATACACATAAATTTTGTGGGTGCATTGGTCAACCCAAACAGCATTACTACAAACTCGTAGTGGTCGTACCTTATACGAAAAGTGGTTTTCTGAATATCCTCATCGTGAATCTGTACCTGATGGTACCCGTATCATGGGTCGATATTTGAAAAGATATTGGATCCTCCTACTTGATTGAACAAGTCATCGATCCTACATGGTGGGTAGGGGTTCTTGATAGTCATCTTGTTAAGCTGACAGTAATCGATGCACATCTGCATCGTACCATACTTCTTCTTTATGGAAAGTATCGGTGCTCCCCAAGGGGACACACTTGGTCGGATATATCCTTTCTCAATCAACTCCTGCAACTGCAGCTTGAGTTCCACCAACTCTGGTGCGCTCATGCGGTAAGGGGATTTTGAAGCCAAAACTGATCCTGTTGTTAGTTCTATGGAAAATTCTAGGTGTAACACCCCGTTTTTTACCCCGTTTGCATTAAATATATATGATGTATATATTGTAATTAATTGTGGTGTGGAGCTAAAGGAAAAATCCCCACCATCGATTTGGTTTTGTTATGTTTCGGCAATCGAAGTCGTTGCCGATGGTATATAATGATATACGGCACATTACAGTTTTGGCATCATGTAAAAATGCATCTTTAATTAAAATGAACCCCATCCAACTATGTCAATGCAACCATATTGAAAAGGGCATGATTTTCCTAAGGATAAAGGGGGGGGATTGTTTAACCTTGAGCCAATGGGGAAAATCCAAGTGTCAACTACCCATTTAAAACTTATGTTGTTAGTTAGGGGAAGTTATTTCTGGGTAGTGGTGGGTGGCAGGATTGTGAGTTCTTTCCCACATGAACACTCCACCAACGGACTCCTTCACTTCACGTGGGTAGGGGAAGTAGGGGGGCATCATTCTGCATTCTTCCACTCTCTCCCATTCTCGATTGTCTTGGGGCTCATCCTCATGCACATGATTCCTCCCTGTTTCCTCATGTAGTGAGCTGGAAGAGCGGCCTCAGGGCACAATTTCTGCTGTGTGTGTGAATTTCGTGGTTAGGGAATATTGATGTGGGTTCATTCATGATTTTCCTATGAATAATCCATTCACGTTGTGTGTGTATATGTGTTTCCATACCGATTTTGTGGATTCTGAGGGTGTATGTTTTCCTTACCGACTCAAGGCTGTGTATTTCTCGTTACTTCATTGTTGGGACTGGGGATATTGTTTTCCCCGCGTTGTACGTTTGTTGTGGGTTCAGCTACGTTTTGGTTTGGTGGGGTTATTATTGAGTCGTTTTGGCCACGATAGGGCCAAGAACGACTCAGGGATCGGATTTCCTTGTCCAAGCTAGGATTTGCTTGTTTTGTTGCATGTATGCAGTTGTTGGTCTTCAGACTGTGTTGGAGTGGGGTGAAGGCTTGGTTGCTTGATAAACCTAGTGTGTTGGGAGCCACACAGGAAGATCTAGAGGGCTGGATTTCTTCTCCACAACCCCTGAATAGCACTGGAAGGGAGGTCAAGGCCTGAGGGACTGTGTAGCAGAGAAGGGATTGGTTTCCTTGTGTTGGGTGTGTGTGGGTGTCCTAGAAGTCAGGCTAGTTCTGATGTAGGTGTCCTTAGCTCTTCATTGAGCTCACCATCTTAGAATTTAGCTTTTCCCAGCTCCTTAATGGCCTGATAAACCCAACTGTGTTGGCTTGGCTGATTTGCTTGATGGCCTGAAAAACCCAACTATGTTGGCTTGGCTGTTTTTTGTATCCTTAGCTATGTGTAAGCCTGCTTGTTCCTTATTCCATGGGAAATCATGTCCAGCTCGGGGGTGGCAACGTTGCTGAGAGAGTAAGGAGCACGCTGGCCTATGGTTGGGTGGAACGTTGCAACAACGTAGCTGGTTGCGGGATGAGTTCTTTAAAAGATAAGTATTCTCATCTATTTCACTTTTGCAATCATATTTACTGTTAATGAATTATGATGAACATGTTGAATGCTTGAATGTATGGTTTTTATTCCGCTGTATGTTAAACAATTATGCATCTCTGCATATTTTTACTTCCAAGCATTTTATTTTAGTATTATATTTATGTACATGTTCATGGGGCCAGTTTCCCAGGTGGTTAATGGCATGATAGCGTCCTCTTCGCCGGTTGAAGGGTCGAGGACGTTACACTAGGTCTCGTTTCAGTGGTAATACTAGGATTTCCTCAGGAAATATGTCCTTGAAATCTATAACAACTGGAAATTCCTCAATGTGTTGTTCTCTTTCAGCTTCTATGTCCTAGACGTTCACTGCAAATAGTTTGCAGCCTTTCCTAATGCACTTATTTGCATGTAAGGCCAATATCTTCTTTACAGAAAATTTCTTAGGTATTCATTGAATCTTCACTTGATTCCCTTGGTTGTCTATACACAAGATTGATTTGTGTAAGCAATTGAGCAGGACATGGTGTTGTTCCAACCAATCCATGCCGATAAGTATATCATATGATCCTAAGGGTAGGATGTTTAGGTTTACTTTAGTAGGAAAACCATTCAGGTTTACCTCACAATATTTAACTATTTATTAAACTTTCCATTTCGTACATGTGGCTAATTGTACCAGCCAAGGTTTATCATGTTTAAATTTTCCTAGTTTACATACATCAACAATATTAGGTGATACACAACTCTAGCAAGCACCAGGGTCAATCAGTATTGAAATAGAAGTTTTTAAGATCTTACCTTCTATATCGACCATGGTAGCCTAATGTCTTCTTGTTGGCCATCCAAGGATGCATAAATCTGCGGTGTTCCATCTATGTCCTCTACCGTCAGTTCTTCTTGTAAGTTGTGTAACACCCCATTGGCCGCATTCTTACAATCTCGTGCATAATGAGTCCCTTGTAATTTCCAGCATTTCATTTGTAGCACGGAAACATTGGCTCCCCCATTTGTTGTGGGATTTTTAGCATTTGGAGCTGGTACATATGGCTTTGTACCTATTTTGTTGAAGCTCTTGTTGGCTAGAAAACTCTTGTTTTGTTTTCTGTACGGTGGTGTGTTACAACCCGGTTTGAATTTTTCTGAGAAGGTCATAGACCTATCTCTGATTCTGTTAATGTTCTCTTGCCTCTGATTTTCATGCTCATAGAAAAGCCTAGCTTTATGTAAGGCGGTGTCAAAAGTTTTAGGCATGTCAAATTCAAACCTTTCCCACAAGTTGTGAGGAAGAAATCCTAAAACTATTGTATTTTTACTTTCTCATCCTTGATGTATGTCACATAATGCAACAGATCCGAAAATATGTTAATAAAAGCATCCGTAGTCATGGGTCCCATACATAACTCGTGAAACTCTTTCACCTTTCTGTCGAAAAAACTTTCCAACATTTATTTCTCCTAAAAATTATTGTGAAACTTACTCCATCGTATTTCTCTAAACTCATATTTCTTGGTATGCTTCAAGTCTCTCCACCATCTAGATGCTTTTCCATTGAAGTTATAGATGGTCGGATAAGATTTCATTTTACTAGAGTAGTTATGAACTCAGAAACACTTTCTCATACCTAGAATCCATTCTTTGGCCTTCTCCCCTGTGTTCATCTCTCCTTCATATGTTGGGGCTTTTATTTTTCGGAAGTCTCCCTAGATATTGTCATCATTTCTCAGTTTCTTTCTTCACAGGGAAAGAGAGTCATCACTAGAAGGGATGTGATAATCTCCTTCTGGAGGGTCAGGTGTATGTTCTTCTTTTACTCCTTCTCTTGCATTGCTGGCCCTTTTATGGTAAAATTTTTCCTTGGACTTGTTTGCGGATTGAGTGGGTTTTCCCTACGGGATTCGTCCCGTCATGTTTTGCAGCAGTGATTCATTAATTCCTTGTTGTTCCTTTCTTTCATTCAGATTATCATCACTGAAACTCTGCAAGTCTCCTTGGAGACTTTGTATGGTTTTCATTATATCAGAATTTAGTTCCACCACCATCTCTGCTTCTTGGGTCTGGGTATTCAACTTTCCTTACTGGTTGTTTCCTTCTTCAGTGTTCATGATATGAACTGTTCCTTTAAAATCCTGCAATTGCAAATTTTTAATAATAAGAAAAATGTCTATCAGTTAACAAATTTTAAAACCATACTTTATTTTCCTTGCAACGAATTTCTGGTACACCCATTTCATCTCTTAGTGTTGAAACTAGGCTCTGATACCACTTGTAACATCCCCAAAATTTGAAAATGTAATATCCCGAATTTTGGACCTAACACTTATAGGCATGTGTATATTGACTATGATGATTATCTTGATGTCTTATTTTATATTGGGTCAAGGACCCCACTGCATATGAACATGATGATTTGTTTTATATATTGGGCGTAAGCCAATTATTGATGATATATGTATATGCTTGTTTGTGTTGGGTGTGGACCCTAAAGCACATTATTGACGAGATGTTTTGTGTTGAGCGAGAAGCTCTAAAACACGACTACTTACCTTTGTGTTCAGCAAGAAGATCTGGGACACATGAGAAGATAATTGGATGTGTTGGACATAAGACCTGGAGCCTTCCATGTTGATGTTGAGCATAAGCTCTGGAGCATCGGATCCTTAGCCATTATATCCCTAGGTGTATCGTACAAATACATCCTAGCATTTAGTGTTGAGCGAAAGATCTGGAATTGCACTATGTTTGTAACTCTCTACTATAGGCATTGAGTATGGGCTCTGGTAAGCGTTAGTGGTTACTGAAAAGAATTTAATAACTTCTAAGTGAAAACGACTCAAGAAAAATATTGATCTCATCATACTTATTTATAAGTGAATGAATTTTCAAATTTTTGTATTCTCAACAAAGTACTGAAGAGATACCACGTTATACAAGGGAAATCCAACAGGAAAGGATTTTTATAGTTAGCCTAGTAGACCTAAACCATCTACCTACTTGACCTTAATGAAGAAGTGTCATTTAGTCGAGGGATCATGGTATATGATTCCCGGAGACAAATGTTAACAAGTGTTATAATAATATGTATAAAGAATTAATTAGGATTTAATATATAATTAAATAAAATAAAGAAGAGAAGCTTCGTCAATTATTATTTATTATTAAAGGATTAATAAATAGTATAATACCTATGAAAGTTTAACTAGGAACTAGTTAAAAGTTCTTAGGTTAAGTATTGAAAATTACCCTAGTAATTAAAAAGGGTTAAATCAAGAAACCAAGGTTTCTTGATTTAACTCTCCCTTTGACTAAAAAAGTATTTCTATAAATACTGAAGCCAAGCAAAGGCTTGGGGGTTCTGATTTTTATCTTGGATAATTATTTATTCTACCTATTTTTTCTCTCAAGTGTTTCCCTGGAGAATTTTCTCCTGTAAGGAAAAGAGGATTGATTCAAAACCAAATACTAGTTAGGAAACCCTACCTTAGGATCTCTAAGCTACTTGCATGTTGGAGTCCAGCTTGGGGGGATCCAGATTAGAACCAGGCATGGTTCTGGGTCATGGTTGGGAGGAACGTGGTACTTCCCAAGTGAGTTGGTCATCAAAATCAGAGGTCATATCTGTCTTAAATGGATAATGCTGGTTATTTAAAAAGTGTGCAGGTTCATCCATTAAAGGAGCTTCAAGAAGACAAATTATAGGTATGAGTTATTAGTATGTTAAGTTTGTTTCTAGGGTAAATGATGGATGATTTATATAAATTCTCTTTATATATTTTTAACCCTGGAAATGATGGTTCTGTCCATATCTCCTAGGGTTACATTTCTTAAAATCTAACTCTAGACCATCTATGATATCTTCTAGAATATATGATGGATATGTTATATGAATGTTTCCAACGTATCTACTAACCATATGTATTTGATTTTCTGGCTAGACTCTGCTAGGGTTTGTATTCTCTTCAATACTCCCTTGGGTTGTAAATGTTATCATAGGTTGTATATAGCTAGGGTTGCATCTATAAAGTTTGGTTATGTATTCATTCAATATTCAAAAATTATTACTGTAAACTAGGTAAATACAGACCTGCTATTTATTTTCACGTATTCTTTATAACTCTACTAACATATTACATTTGTCACTAGATACATGTTCAGATTATAGTAGATTTAATCATAGGAGTAAGTTTAAAGAAATAAATATAATATTTAGCTACCTTAGGGTATTACTTACAAACATCTTTATAGATAAATATTTATATACAGATAAGGCCATCACGTTTAAACACTTATGAAAACTATTTATACATTTAATTACAAAATTAAATAACTCATATAAGACCTTTCAAGGTCTTCCATAATAAGAATATACTAGTATCGAAAATTTTCATTTAAATGATCAGTGTAAGAACTAAATAAATGAAGGAAGCATCATGACCATCCATGTGGCCCTTTACAAATCTTTGTTCATAACTCATACAAAAGAATCCATAGTTCTATCCATTTTCCATCTATGCATAGCCATAAACAAAATTTGCATAACTCACCAAACATTACCAGAATTCAAATTAAAATAATACATCTTATACAGTAATTATATCCTATTAAAATAACATCAAAATCATATTATAAATCTAGGTATTGTAAACAGGAACAGGAATCGAATCCCGTGGGCATGCAAACCCAGTTTGTTTTTATATATTAAAATACATTCATTACATCACATTAAAACCCCGCTTTCCAACAGAGATCACGACATCGATTCCCATGGATCTCCAGACCCAAGGAAAATCCATAATAACAGATCATAAGAATCGTATGTACAAAACAACAACCAAATCCCATAATCATTCTTACATAGGACACACTATACATCAAATCATATGCGGGTTGTGGTTATCAAAGTACATCCAATACATTATAAATAAACAAATGCAAACGTTAACGTCGAGGTCCTGAGACCCTAAACCAATCACGGCCTCGACCAAGTGTTAATATAGATACATAGAATCCATTTACAGGATAAAAACAACAAATTCCATTGAGGGTCTTTAAACCCTGGCCTCTACGAAACCAACGAATGCACAGCACTCACATAAGTCACAGCCTCGACTAAGTTTTAATTTAATATAGAGTCCTACCATTTTTTAACCCTACACTATACTATCGCAGCACTGTGGGAAAGGCTTATGCCATTCACAGCATGGCCTATACCCACGTTGTCCATATGTTACAATACAAGCTAAGTAATACTGTCACACACAGAACCTTCAAACCAGCGAATGCCCACATAAATCCACCATAACAACAGAATAACGCAGTGAAATCATGCTATGCACATCATAAGTTAGAACCATGGTAAATCAAATAATAAAAACAATATGCATCCATTTATACAGAGCTTCCAAGTAAAATACACAGTCGTCATATTAATATTTATAAACAAGTTTACACATGCATGCCAATGGGTCGATGTACCATTGCAAGCAATGGTGCAGCCCATGGATAAAAGGCCCCAGCTAAAACATGTTTTGCATAAACAAAAACCAAGTGTGCTAGAAGCCCAAACATTCCTCTCTTCACTGCTAAACAACCCAAGTAAAATTTACAAACCTAAATTTATACACAAAACCATAGGGAGTGCGACTTCACTTCATGGTCCAAGCCATTAAGACATTGTTAAAATCTAAGTCTGTAACCATTATGCCCAAACGTGAATCTTGAAAACCCCACATCAAAAACCACAACATAAAACCCCAACCAAGCAACAATATATGCGCAGTCTTCCCAAGAGGGTTGAAAGGTAGCAAGTAAAAACTTGCTCACAGGCTTATCGTCGCCATGATTGCAAATGTTTGGAGCCCACAAAAGTAAAGCCACCATGTTCCTCATTTCCCTTTTGACACCTGCAAAACACAATCGAAAATGGGGATGAGAAGTATGGCCACACTCAGAAAACTTAAACAAAACCAATGTGCAGACGTATAAACCCAATGAAGTCATACCTCGCAGTATGGAGGTCGCCTCCATGGCCTTCCCCCTTCGTAGAGCCAAAACGCAAAAACCCCAAATGACAACACATTACACAACAATCGTGAGCCAATCCTAAGGGAAGGCTATGACGTTTCTCCAAACACATTGAATGCACCAGCTGGAAACCATTAAAGCCATATAAAAACCCACTCTCCATAGTTTATGTTTTGTTGCATTACAATGTATGGCCACCTCTCACATGAAGGCTTAAACCTTGCTATTGTATGGTTTATACCATACTTTATAGTTTTCCCCACCCTATTTCATAACACCTTGTAACATCACAACATATACACTATAAGCAAGGTTATTATATCACAATGATAGGGTTTAAGTGCAAAGTCCATTTATGGTCAGCGCTAGCCTTAAGTAAACCCAAGACTTATGTATTTAAAATAATGTAATCCACCATAGGGTTCAAGGCATAATAACATATGAATCTTAAGCTTAAGAAATAAACTTCACACCACACAAGTAAGTCCTAAGCTTTTTGCTTAGCGAACATGGCATATGGAATATGCCATGTTAATTACTTTAACCCTTACAAATCAATGGCTAGGTTTTGAAGGCCACGTATCTAACCAACAAAATGTAAAATATAAGAGGATTTAATAATTATTGATAGACTAGAACATAAATCGTAATTAATACCAAGATATGAAATGAAGAATTTAAAATACCCAATGGAAGTATAATTACTAAAGAAGAGCTTTAGTAGTAATAATTAAATTGACAAGAATAGTAACTATACCTATTATAATTCGGATTCAATAAGATAACCAAAGTCAACCAACAGTATGATCTTTAAGGTCATAAATTTTCGTACACTTGGAACAAGTTTCCGTCGCAAGCTTGAACTGCGTAAGTAAATAAAAGAGGTACATTAGTTCGATTGAACTAAGTAATCATGTGTAACAAAGTAATAATTTACCTCTCAAACCGTCATGAGAGAACAAGTCCCGCCACTCTGCCCACTTTGTTTCCATAGACAAAGTTAAGTTAGGATTCCATAATTAACATGTGCAACAATGCAGAAAGGACGAAGCACATAAATCAAAAGACGACACATAAGCGACAAAAGTGTAAACATAATACAAAGTAAGTAAACAACAGTACAACATCATAAGTAAAATAAATTAAAAGTAACAATTGAAATATAAACAACAAAACGTAAGAATAGCTCACAACTAAACAGAGATACATAAAGTGTACGATAGAGTTCCGTAAGTAAATAATGTTCCATCTAGGTAGTTTTCACTAGCCTCTATTTTTTTTTCAATTTTTGGGGACATTACAGAAAATATTTTTTGTTTATCATGATAGTCAATTACTACCTGAAGTCGACATTATCTTAACTTATGCAAAATGTGTCATACTTTGTTTACTGAACTGAATTGTCGTAAGTTGTTCTTACTTCCTTTTGGATGGTTTCCCTGATGTGGTTATTAGTGTAATTTTAAGTTTGTCATTACGTTACTTGAATATGAACTAGATGGTTATGCTATTTATTGAATGCTTCTTATCATGTATTTACATGTATGTGTGTACCGTTATTTTCTTACCTATTGATTATACTGTTTGATTATTGTTTATGAATATTTCTGACTTAGCTTGTATTGTCAAGGGGTGGACTAGCGGGATTTGTTTCCCTTGTAAAAACACCTGAAAGGTAACTTGAATTTACTTGTCACTACAGGGATTACTTAGTTCTTATTGAACTAATGCATTTCTTTCTTTGTTTGGTGTAGGTGCACTTGGTGACAGAAAACTGAATATAATGGTGAAATAAATTCATACTACTTATGCTCACTACCTAACAGCTTGGATGACGAACAAAACTACAGTCCTATATTAGTGATCATTATTACGTTCATAACCTTTTTTTTTTAAGCAAGGTTTGGTGTTATTAAGCCTATGTTTACATTGGTTACCATTATTATTTATGGTCTTATGACCTTGATTTAGTTTGAACCTACACTTAACATTTACATGGTGTAATTGGAATTGCATAAGGATTAACATAATATATAGTAGCCCTATGTTCATTATGGTCCTTGTGTATACTTTCAAAGGAATAATGTAATCCATTCATGGAATATTACATATGCCATGAATTATGGCTTATCCTATGTTTACGTTACCAATGTTGGGGTTTATGATTTGCATGGTGGTCAATTGTTGCAATGCGATTTGGTGTGGCATAAACGATAGAATTGGGGTATTGATTTCACCTAATGGAAGGACAGGGTCAAAAATTTAATGCACCTTGGAAAATGTCGGTCTCAATCCCTAAGCTTGGGCTAGACCGAAGGTACGGTTCACTTGCGATTTTTTTGTGTGAGCTCTGTTTAGCTCTCTAGTATGCACTATGGTGTGAAGTTTGGAGTATGGTAGCGCTTTGAAGGTATGTCCTTCGATCTGGTTTTGATGCACTTCTTTTGTGTATTCAGTTGGGAGGTTTGGCATACTCCTCATTCATCGTTCTAGTTTGTTGCAGGTCACAGGGTCCTTACGACATGGGTCGTGGGTCTTCTTTGTGGCCAACGCATTACCCTTTACAGGTAAGCCCTGCTGTAAACAAGTTGAAACTAGTTCCTTCTTGTGTGTTGGTGTTGTGACAGAGCGTGAAGCTCATCATTGGATGAATGCTTGGGTTTTAATGGTTGTGACTAGAAATGGTCTATCTGTAATTTATGTAAAGCATCTAGAGATGCGTTTATGACTTGGGGTTTTTGTTTGTGGGTTTGGTGCCTTTGGGATGATACTGTGGGACTTAGATCTGTAAATGAATACTTTGTTGATAATTTTGGTTGTGGTGAATACTCTGTTGGTTAATCTGTTGGGTTTGATAGAATGGTGACAACACCATTGCTTGCAATGGTGCATGGCCTTGGATATACAACTATGTAAATTCTTATATAATTTTATGTTGGTTATTAGCTTACTATGTGTATATCATGGTTATGGTTTTTAATTATGAATTCTCGTAAATTTGTGTTCATTCTTTATTTGAACATTTTACAGTGTTGCTTGGATTTGAGAGCAATGACACTCTTTCCATGTAGTGTAGTGAATGTGTTGATTAATTTTGTTCAAGATGTTTATTTGGAAATGGATGTGTTAGTGCTAGAAATTGTTCTCAGACTACTAGAAGAACAAGCCAACATAATCTCAAAAGTAAAATTAAATAAAATAGGTTTTAGGGTTTTGGTCTATGGCTTTGGTTTTAAAAAACTTCATCAGCAAGGAGGAAATAAACATCAACAAGATAATATAGAATAGAATCATGCAAGTTGGATAAACTGGGGATCAAACACATCCCAATAAGCCATAAACATTACACATGAAATACTAATTCCACCCACAGGCTACAAGCATTTACATGAATAAACCTTTAAACAGGAAATGAAATTGTAGACTGAGCAATCAACCAGATCAGAAATGAAAAAGCATGACAGGTAAAAGGGATTATTAGTTTATATATAATCAATAACAGTCATCCACTTACATAAGAGTTATAAATGCTAGCTTGAGAAATCAAAGCTCCAAAAGCCTCTCCTTGAGTGAAAAATCCCCACCCAAAACTGTATGTTTGTCTTCCCTTTCCAGGTCTCTGCTTGATCATCAACAACGTGCAATAGACAATATAATCACCTGTAAATGACCAGATACCAATAATATAACTCATAATCATCCATTTTCTGCAAGTGCTATAAGGATAAGACATTCTCTACAAATCATTAAGCAAGAATCACAACAAGTACCAGTCATTTCATTGGCGGTACATCAACCAAATACATATACATGGATTTATTTATTATTACTCAGACTAGACTTTCAGGAATATACTCGCTTCATAGTTGTAGTCAATTTTCTAGTGAACGATGAAGGATGAAATTGATAAGGATAAGGCAAAGGATGACTTCCTACTTAACATCATGACACTTTGGATATGGAAGGGGAATACTCACTATAACCAATGCAGGAAAAACAACAACACAGGGAATAGCAGTGCCTCACAAATGGTTGAGTTGTTTAGAGAGCGCTTATTCAACTTAGGCATCATGTATACATAGGGTTTGATCTAGTTTCATTAGGATCACCAATTTTATTTCCATAGAATTTTGGCCTATATGTCCTTTTGGGGACATCACCAGTGCTTAAAATCATAGCTAATTGCAACTTTCATCCAGGAAATTTTCAAATTTACAAGGTCAACAATATTTGGATATAGCATATATTTAACCATTTCCTTTTTGGACCTTTTTCTTATACCCTTCGAAGAGTATTTTAGCATTTCATTACTCTTACCTTTTTTCACATATGTTAAGAAACAAAGTTTTCACATTTTCATTTTCCAAGGTTGCATATAAAAACTTCCAATATAAGTAGTACATGAGCTTTTAGTTTTAGCCAAAAACATCTCAAGTGACCAGGGGGAGTTTTGCATAGTGCCAAACATCAGGATAACCGACCAGAATGATTTAGGCATACAATCCAACTCACCAAAGGCAAGTTTTGTGGCCAACTAAGAGCCAAGACACACTATAAACAGGGAGGTTTGTCCAACAAAGGTTCTAGCGGGGAAAAGGTCCTCCATGCCATAATTCAAGTAGTAAGTCGGGTTAAAAACAAAACTGGAAGGAAATGGATGGGTGGAGATAGAGAAATATGAAGCCAACATTAGCAAGCCAAAACAAGGGTGGGAATGACTACCTCTATTCTCCCTAAGGAGGGTAAAACTAATGAGTATAGATCAAGAACTTCCAAATCTATGTAAGGACATCAATATATAATACAAATACAATCCAAGTCCAATATATAATTTAGACCTCCAGATCAAAACACTGCATGTTAATACATGTCACAAAGATGAATATAAGAGCAATGATAACTGTAACACAATATAATAAAGGTTGAGCCATAATCATGCATATAATCCATATGAACAATCATTTGTCAAGTAAGAAAGTACTAATATAAATCTAGGCATCAATAACTACTCTGTAATGACTAAATGGCTACATTGGTCCTCAAATCTAAGTGTCCCGAGACTCAGTCCTGACATGCGAGAGTACAATAGTCCACAAATAAAAGAATGATCCATCAAAACTACTCATCTCAGTATCTCATATGTAAGAGATATGTATGAAAAATGTATTGTATCTGAAAAATAGAATATGGTAGCCTATCTACTATATATGTGATAACACTCCTGCAAGGAAAAGAGGACTGATTGAGAACTGAACACAGAATAGGAAACCCTACCTTAGGACCTCTAAGCTACTTGCATGTTGGAGTCCATCTTGGAGAGATCCGGATTAGAACCAGGAACGGTTCCGGGTCATGGTTGGGAGGAATGTAGTAGTTCCCAAGTGATTTGGCCATCAAAATAAGAGGTCGGACCTGTCTTAAATTGATAATGCCGGTTATTTGAAAAGTGTGCAGGTTCAACCATTAAAGGAGATTGAGGAAGATAAATCATAGGTATGAATTCATAGTACATCAAAGTTCATTTCTAGGGTAAAATGCTGGTTGCTTTATGTAAAAGCTTCTATATATCTTACTAACCCTAGGTAATTGATATTCTACCTATATTTTTCTAGGCTCTTTATTTCTCTTCAATATTCCTAGGATGGTAAATATTATCATAGGCTATATATATCTAGGCTCCCATCTTTAAAATTTGTGTTCTGTATTCATTTTCATATTCAGAAATTAATACTATAGACTAGGTAAATCTAGACCTGCTATTTAAATGTTCACCTATTACTTTTATCTCTACTAACATATTACATTTGTCAGTAGAGACATGTGTTTCAGATTATAGTAGATTTAACCATAGGAGTAAATTTAAAGAAGTAAATATACTTTATAGATACCCTAGGGTATTACTAATCACCAAAACTATTTTATAAAATAATTATATATACATATAAGTAAGACTATCAGGTATAAATCTCTATACAAACTATCTATGCATTTATTTCTAAAAATTAAATAACCCATCCAAGACCTTTCAAGGTCTGTAACCATATTACAAATTTCATTAAAAATATTCCACATAAATAAAACAACATTAATAATAATCAGAGGGATATCGTGACCATCCATGTGGTCCTTATTAAGACTCTGCTATAAAACGTACAATATTAACATCTATATTAAAACACCATGATTCACATGGATTATATTTTTAATAGTCCCATACAAGATCCATCTTAAACATCCATCTAAAAGTTTCATCAAGTAACATTTCATACAACTCTGTATTAGTAAACAAAGGTCGTATTTAATAAATAGAGGTTGTGGTATCGACCCTCATCGGTTACAACTTCATTTCATAAACAAAATTAAAATCCACAATAAGAACCGTAACATAAACCATCACCATAATCAAACACATAACCAAATCCATAAAGTAAATTCCTATTACCATCTCTATTATTTCTTATAAAATATTTCACAGTTTGAAATTTCCCTGGCACAAAACGATGAAGGTCGTATGCTCAGTCACCGACAACGACCCATTTTACCAAATCTAAGCACACACTATTAATCACACAAGCCACAAATCACACCATTGCCATATAATTAAAATGCCTACGCTAGCAGAGAGGTCGTAAGACTCTAGCTACAACACGGCCTCGACTGGTAAACATTTTAATACAGAGTCCAAGTTTTTTACAAACAACAAGTGCCATCGAGGGTTTGCATACCCTGGCCTCCACAAAACCCATTAACATTTTAATACACGGTGCTCACATAAGTCATGGCCAAAGTCAAATAATGTTTTAAAACACGGTCAAATTATCACATAAGAACCAGATGTCGTAAACAATGAAAATACAAGCTATCACAACACTGTGGGAAGGCTCATGCCATTGATGGCATGGCCTTCACCCACGCGGTCGAAATTTACATTTATCAAACTAATCAACAACAATTACACATAGAGCATTCAGTAAGGCGTATGCCTCTGCCCATTAAAAACCCCAACTTACTTAATTACAGAGCTAGATAAAAACGCAGGAGGAAATCACATACACCATAAACCTTTGCAATTGATATAAAAACCAACGCTTACATCTATTTACACAGATTTTCCCAAATTTCTTTGCATAGTCGCCATTAAAGATCGAGAGCAAGGTTTTACACAGGTGTGCCAATGGGCTATGGCACCATTGCTTGCAATGGTGTAGCCCATGGCTATAAAAGCCCAAAACCATAACATTAACATTTTACATAACCAAAAATAAACATTACACAGAGTTGAATGGCCTAACCATCAAGTCACAACATAACGCCTCAACATTAAAAATAACCAAGTCTGTATTCAAATCCCGGAGGCGAAATCAGTTTCGCTACAGGATCAAACCCCAACCAAATAACCAGTCGAAATATATCCTTGCCACAGGATTGAAGGGTGGCAAGGATAATCTTGATGAGCAGGCTTACCATGGCCACAAATACAATGCTGGGAGCCAACTGTTTTGTAGTCACACTACCCTCCATCCCTTTCGGCACCTACAAGCAACAACCAAATGGGGATGAGGAGTTTGTCATTTCTTCCAAAATGTAAACCAAATAATGTGCAGGCTTATAAGTTCACGCGGGCTTACCTTCACAAGCTGGAGGTCGCCTCCATGGCCATACCTCTGCATAGAGCCAAACAATGAAACCCCAAATTTCAAATGCAATACACATCCATCGTGAGCCAGGCCTAAAGGGAAGGCTGTCACGCTTTCCCACAAGCATTAAATGCACCAGGCTGGAGTCCATTAACGTTTCCACAAAACCACTCCCATAGTCATGACTTGTTACAAAGTATCAATTATCACCACCCTTCATACCATTGCTTAAAGCCTGGAACATATGGTTTATACCATATACTATGTCACCCCAAATGTTAAACATCAACGTTATCACATTACAAATATTGCACTATAATAGCATTACCATAATACTTAGTCATAGGTTGCACTAGTTCAAAGTTTAAGACCCTTGCTTAGGAATGTAGATAAGGTTTAGTCCATAGGTTTAGAGATTAGGGTTTATGGCCAAGGGTTTAATATCATAGTGTTAAGGTATTTAGGCTTAAGCACCATGGCTTACAAAGTATGCCATGTAAATCTCTCAGATTATCAAATCCAAAGCTCTGCTCTCAAACCATTAAGAACCTGCCAATAAAAGAGCATAGGAAAAGTTTAAAATAATATATAGTAAAAATATACATGGCACAAAAATATATTAATGACATCAAAAAATGACGAATTTAAGACCATAATGAAGAATAATCAATGTACAGGAAATTTAGCTGTAATGGCTAAATTGATGATAACGACACTTACCAAGTTTGAAAAAACCAAGTCGATAGGCAACGTAATAACTAGGAGCAGGTTATCAATGACCAAGGCTGTCAACACGCTATACATCTTATCCCATTGCAATTAATGAACTGCGTAAGCAAAAGAGAAAGGTACCTTAGTTCGTTTGAACTAAGTAAGCCTGTGTAACCAAGTAATACCTTACCTCTTAGATCGTCATGGGAGAACTAGTCCCGCCACTCCACCACTTTATTCCCATCAACAAAGTTAATTTAGTTTATACTTAATAAACAAAGTACACATGTGCAGAAGTAAAACAATGAACTATACAATTCATTAACTCACCGACAGTAATAACTAAGATGTACAAATAGTATAAATAATAGTAGGACATAAGAAGTAAACAAACTAATAATCACTGAATGGATAAGAGATTGACAAAATAGTATCAGCAGTTTCTCAAGAGATTGAAAGTTGAAGTAGTGCATGTAATTCCGCAGGAGTAATAATGATCCCCTTTAGGTAGTTTTTACTAGCCTATAATTTTTTTTTTTTCAATTTTTGGGGACATTACAAGTGGTATCAGAGCCCAATTTCAATACTGAGAGACTTATGGGCGCACTAGGAATTCATGTAGAGAAAATAAAGTATGATAAGTAAATTTTGTTACTAACATAAATTTTTGTTGCTATTAAAAATTTTTGTGTCACGGGAAAATTTTTACACCGTTGTTCAGTTTATGAACAATGAGGGAGAAAACAGCCAGTAGGAAGAAATGACCACCCCCACTTCGGAAGTGAACTTGGTGGTCGAGCTAAAATCTGATGTGCTGAAAACTTTTCACAGTATTCAAGATGAACCGAAGAGTTTCAGAGAAGACAGTCTAAATGAAAGAAAGGAACAACAAGATATAAATGAAGCATTAATGCGTAACATGATGGGAGGGAGCCCGCAAGGTAAACCTACCCAGTCTACCAATAGATCCAAAAGAGAACCGTACCATGAGCGGGCCAGCAGCCCAAGAGAAGTAGAAAAAGAAGGTGCACCTGAGGCAACTTAAGGAGATAATCACAGTCCTGCTAGTGATGACTCACTTTTTCCATGGAGAAAGAGATAAAGAAGTGATGACAGTCTTCAGGGGGAGTTTCGAAAAATAAGATCCCCGACCTATGAAGGTGAAGTAAATATGGGAGAAAAGGATGAAGAATGGTTTCTAGGAATGAGTAAGTATTTCTAGGTTCATAAGTATTCAAGTGTGATGTAGGCTAGGCTTTCCATCTACAACCTAAATGGTAATGTAGCAAGATGGTGGTGAGATTTAAAGCATACGAAGAAAGATGAGCTGCGAGAAATAAGTTGGGAAAACTTCCGAAATATTTTCCAAGAAAGATACATGTCAGAAAGGTTCTTTGACCACAAGGTAAAAGAGTTCCATGAAATGCACATGGGGTCCATGACTATGGACGCATTTATAAGTAGATTTCTAGATCTACTGCATTATGTACTGTATATCAAAGAAGAGAAGGTGAAGATCCAGCAGTTCCTAGGATGTCTTCCTCCCAGTTTTTGGGACAGGATTGAATTCGACATGCCAAAGACGCTGGATACTACACTACACAAGGCTAGACTCTGCTATGAGCATGGGCAGTTACAATAAGAAAACCAGAACCGAAACAAAGAAAAGTCTAGAAACTTTTATGATAACCGTAAACCTAGGTCAAACTAGAAGCCTTATAGAAAGAAAAATAACATCTTTCAAGTGAACATGAACTTTAATAAACCAGGTATGAAACCTTATGTACTAGCTCCTAATGGTAATAAGCAAGTGGCAAGCGGAGCCAATGCTACCCCTCTAGTGATCAAGTGATGGAAATGCAACAGGCCGCATTATGCCCGAGATTGTAAGAACAAGAACAATGGAGTCTCGCATAACCTGCGAGAAGAACCTACCATTAAGGATATAGCGGGAATCCCATGAATCTATGCAACATTAGATGGCCGAGAGGTGGACCATCAAGCTACAATGGTCGAGATTGAAGGTAAGATCTTGAACACCTCTGTTTCAATACTTATTGATCCTGGTGCTTGTTGGAGCTATGTTACACCTAAGATTGTTGATTTATGCAAGTTAGGCAAAGTAAACCATGATAAACCTTGACTGGTACAGTTAGCCACCGGTATGAAATGGAAGGTTTCGGAAATTGTTAGATAATGTGAAGTAAACCTGAATGGAATCCTTACTAAGGTAAACCTGAACATCATACCTTTGGGATCATACGATATTCTTATCGGCATGGACTGGTTAGAATAGCACCATGTCATGCTCAATTGTCTACACAATTCTATCCTGTGTACTAATAGCCAAGGGAACCAAGTGAAGGTTCAAGGCATCCCCAAGAAAGTTTCTGTAAGACAAATCTCTGCCTTACAAGTGAAGAAGTGTGTTAGGAAGGGCTACAAGCTATTTCCAGTGAACATCTAAGATGTAGAGTCGGATAGAGAACAACACATAGAATACTTCCCCGTTCTTGAAAAATTCAAGGACGTGTTTCCTGAGGAAATCCCTGGATTACCTCCGAAACAAGACCTAGAATTTTCCATCGAACTGACGCCATGATCAGTTCCATCCTCCAAAGCCCCTTACCGCATGAGTGCACCAGAACTGGTGGAACTAAAACTGTAGTTGTAGGAGTTAATATAGAAAGGGTATATCTGACCCAGTGTATCCCCTTGGGGAGCATTGATTTTGTTCATAAAGAAGAAGGACAGTATGATGCATATGTGCATTGATTACCATAAGTTGAACAAAATGACTATAAAGAACCACTACCCACTCCCCAGGATTGATGATTTGTTTGACCAAGTGGGAGGAGTCAAAGTATTTATGAAGATTGACCTACCATCCGAGTACCATCAGGTACGGATCCAAGACGAAGATATTCCCAAGACCGCTTTTCGTACGAGGTACAGGTACTATGAGTTTGTAGTGATGTCGTTCTGGTTGACCAATGCACCTACAACTTTATGTCTATGATGAATAAAATATTCATTAAGTATCTAAATAAGTTTGTACTAGTCTTTATTGATGACATTCTGGTTTATTCCAAAAGTAAAGAGGAACACCAAGAACATCTTCGCATAGTACTTTTAGTGTTGAGAGAACACAATCTCTAAGCTAAGTTTAGTAAATGTGATTTTTACAAACCACAGATACAGTACCTAGGTCACATCATATCCGAGGAAGGAATAGTTGTGGACCCGGAAAAGATTCGAGCCACAAAGGATTGGCCTACCCCGACTAGTGTCACTCACATTAGGTCCTTTTTGGGTTTAGCCAGGTATTATCGAAAGTTCATTGAGAACTTCTTGAGAATCGCTTGCCCCATGATGGATTTACAAAAGAAAGCAAACAAGTTCTTATGGACTGACAAGTGTGAAGAAAATTTTTAAAAGCTTAAGCAACTTTTGATGACCACACCAGTGTTGCGGATTGCGGCTCTTGATGGGGATTTCGTTGTATGCACGGATGCAAGCAAGGAAGGAAATTAGAGGAAATTTAAACTCAAAATGGCCTCCTAAAATGAACTAATAAAATAATAGTTAAAATAATAAAATAATATTTATTAATTTTGGAGGAAGAAAAGAAAAAAACTACTTTTGTGTTTGTATTTTTGACATATCTCCCTGTGTTTTTACTCAAATTTTGATCGGGAGAGCTCGTTGGATGCGGAATTAAATTCCGCATCCAACAAGTACCCACTCGGCATATTTTTACGGACCCCGCTACCCCAAAAACAAGAAATACTTGAAAAAATGGAATGATGACATCATCATTATGTTTTTTCAGGTATTTCTTGTTTTTGGGGTAGCGGTGTCCATCAAAAGTATGCTGAGTGGGTACTCGTTGGATGCAAAATTTAATTCCGCATCCAACGAGCTCTCCCGATTGAAATTTGAGTAAAAACACAAGGAGATATTTCAAAAATACAAACAAAAAAGTAGTTTTTTTTTATGATACCTATCCCCAAATTTATATTAAAAAAGTGTTTAAGACCTATATGGTATTTCAAATTTAAAGCAATTTTATTGGCTAAAACATGATGACATGGAATTTGAATAAAAGTTAAAAGGCCCATTTTGAGTTGAAATTTCCTCTAATGATTGGAGGATTCCTCTTGCAAAATGACCATGCGATCTATTATGAATCACAGAAATTAAAAATAGCATGAGCAGAATTATCCCATGCACGATCATGAGCTAGCGGCCATTATCCACTCTCTGAAGATGTGAAGGCACTACCTCATGGGAAGGAAGTTCCTTCTAAAGACTGACAATATGAGTCTAAAATATTTGTTTAATCAACCCAATCTGAATGTGAGGCAAGCCAGATGGTTTGATTTCCTCAGTGAGTATCACTTTGAACTAAAGCATATTGAGGGCAAAGAGAACAAAGTTGTCGATTCTTTGAATTGATGAACTCATATGATATATGAGGTGAACCTGAGTCAAACTGATGCAGATCTGTATGAGAATATTAGAACTGACAACAAAGTTCACCCATTCTATGTGGAAATCCTCAAGAAGGTCTAGGAGGACCGGTTGTTTCAAAAATAGAAGGAATGCAAGGTGGATGACTCCGGACTACTATGTTCCAAGGATAGATTGTATGTTCCAGATGGAGGGGAAATTCGGTCCAGCATCCTCATAGAATTTCATAGGGAACCCAGGATATCAAAAGATGATATCTTCCGTCAAGAGACACTTTTTTTGGCCCAAGTTAAAGGCCGACATTGCAATGTTTATTACAAAATGTTAGGAATTCCAGCTAGTTAAAGTTGAGCACCAACATCCTTTAGGATTGCTACAACCATTGCCCATTCTGGAATGGAAATGGGAGGTTATCAATATTATGGATTTTAGTATTGGATTACCAAAAATCAAGAAGAAAAATGATTCTATATTTGTAGTCATTGACAAGTTGTCAAAGGTGGCACACTTCATCCCCATGAAATTGACCTACAAGGCCATGAACATTGCCGATATTTTCCTAAAAGAGGCAGTAAGATTGCATGGGATACCCAAAGAAATTATCTCCGATCGAGATGTTAAGTTTATAGGAAACTTTTAGAGATATTTATTCTCTGGATTAGAGAAACAACTGAACTTTAGCACTGCTTATCACCCGTAGACGTACGTGAAGACTGAAAGATTAAACCAAATTCTGGAAGACATGCTTCGAATGTATTTCATGAAAAACCCCACCAAGTGGGAGGATTATCTGCACCTTGCATAGTTTGCATACAACAATGGGTATCAAGCTTTCCCCAAGATGAGTCCTTTCGAGGTACTCTATGGATGGAAGTGTAGGACCCCAGTTACTTCGGATAGTCTATTGGATCAGGACATGTTAGGGCCTGACCTGTTATTGGACTTGGAACAGTTAGTTAACAACGTCCAAGGAAACCTTAAAGAGGCACAAGACCATAAGAAAACTTATGTGGATAAGAAAAGAAAATATAAATACTATCAAGTAGGTGAGCATGTTTACTTAAAAGTGAAAGCAAAACGGAGCTCATTGAGTTTGGGTAGGTGTGGTAATTTGGAACCTAGGTTTTGTGGACCTTTTGAAATTTTGGCCAAGAAAGGACCAATGGATTATGAATTAACATTACCTACGCACGTAAGAGTTCATAATGTTTTCCATGCATCTTTATTAAATAAATATGTTTATGACACTAAGCATGTCATTGATTGGTCCTTATTACAGGTGGAACCTGAGGGGGAATTTTCCCCTAAGCCTTTGCATATATTGGACAAGAGAGAAGCACAGCTTCGGAAGTGCACTGTAGTCCAATTGAAAGTGTAGTGGAAGCACTTTGAGGTAGATGAAGCTACCTGGGAGAATGAGGCCACCATGAGAAAGGATTACCCTGCCTTGTTTCATGATATCATGCAGAGTCCCTAGAACACCAGGGACAGTGTTGTACTATCGGGGAGGGATGTAATGTCCCTATTTTTGGACCTACCATTTATAGGCATAAGCCTATTCATCATGATGATTATATTGATGTTTTATTTTATATTGGGTAAAATACCCCACTGCATATAAACATGATGATTTGTTTTGTATATTGGACGTAAGCCAATGGTTGATGATATATATGTATATATATGATTTGTGTTGCGCATGGACCCTGAAGCACATGGTTGATGAAATTTTTTTGTTGGGCGTGGACCCTAAAGCACATGATCGATGAGATGTTTTGTGTTGAGCAAGAGGCTCTGGAGCACATGAGTACTTACATTTTGTGTTAAGCATAAAGCTCTGGAACACATGATAATATAATTGGAAATTTTTGGCATAAGCTTTGGAGCATTCCATGTTGATGTTGAGCAGAAGATCTAGAGCATCGGATCTTTGGCCATTGTATCCCTGGGTGTATCATACAAGTACATCCTAGCATTTAGTGTTGAGAGAAAGCTCTAGAATTGCACTATGTTTGTAACTCCCTATTATAGGTGTTGAGTATGGGCTCTGGTAAGCACTAGGGGTTACTAAAAAGAATTCAATAACTTTCGAGTGAAAACGACTCGAGAAAAATATTGATCATCGTCATACTTATTTATAAGTGATTAAATGAAATTTCAAATTTTTGTATTCTCATCAAAGTACTAAAGAGCTACCACATTATACGAGGGAAATCCAACATGCAAGGATGTTTAGAGTTTCCTAGCCTAGTAAACCTGAGCCATCTATCTACATGACCTTCATAAGGAAGTGTCGTTAAGTCTAGGGATCATGATACATGATGCCCGAAGACCAATGTTAACATAGTATTTTAATACTATGTATTTTATACGTGGTATGTATAAATAAATAATTATGATTAATTATATAATTGAATAAATAAAGAAGAGAAGCTCCACCAATTATTATTTATTATTAAAGGACTAATAAATAGTGAAATAACTATGAAATACTAACTACGAACTAGTTAAGAGTTCTTAGGTTAAGAATTGAAAATTACCCCAGTAAATTAAAAAGGGTTAAATCAAGAAATAAAGGATTTCTTGATTTAACTACCCTTTTGATTGAAAATTATGCCTATAAAGAATCAAGCCAAGCAAAGGCTTGGGGGTTCTTATTTGTCTCTTGGAGAATTATTATTCTGCCTGTTTTCGCTCTTAAGTATTTTCTTGGAGAATTTTCTCCTAGTTATCACCAACCTTGTAGTTTCCCGTGTGAGGTGGATCCAGGATGGATGGTAGAGGGGAAAGCAACTAAGGAGGTGGAACCATGACTTCCTAGACTCCCAAATGGATGGTTTTCATGTCAATCAAGGTAGTCTTTGCTTTATGTTATCTAATTCCAAGACAACAATGGGAGAGACCCGGATCTACTCCCGATAGGAGAAATTAGACCTAGACACCAAAACATATCAAATGTGACTTTGAGGTACGTAAGGTGTAAGGTAAATGGAAACCCTAGCTCTAGGGTTTAGGTACTATAAAATGATGAAGATGACCACTATCTTGGGAAATGTAACTATGACAGGGTGAGCAAGGACAAAGTTGGGACTATCTAGTACCAAGGAGATAGACTCAGTAAGGTAACCTGAGTTATCAAGGAATGATCAACTTTTGGGGGAAAGAGGTCAGGAAGGGCTAGCACTATGTTTGGACATCAGTGCCTATTCAAACTTGGGTAATGGAGTCAGTATCAGCACAACATTTCAGTGAACCCACATGGGATATGTCCTGATCTATGGACCCAGAAAAGGATTTGGCCCGGAAGATTCAGGTTATAGGGAAATCAGCAGTAGGAGGGCTAACGCTAGTGTTTGCAGAGGAAGATATATAGTTATAGATCCACTAGGGGACTATCAGCTTTGTGTTAGAGTAGAAATGAGATCAGGATGGCCTGGTCTACAAACCCAAGTCAAAAAAATTTAGGAAAAATCAGATCAGGAAAAGTCAAAATCTGATGAGGGGGCTAGGAGGCTAAAAGTCAGTTTTTCAGATCTAGGGAAACATGGTAGGAACTATATCAATGTTGGGGGTGTTCTAGAATGAGGAATACCTGATCTACAAGCCCATGTAATTATTTTCCGAAAAAAGTCAACTATGGAAAAAGTCAGATTTTTAGTGGGGCGCTGGTGTTTAAGCAGTCAAAAGGTCAGATCTAGGGAAAAACATTCAGAATTAGGGTATATTTGAGGATTATTCAATGAGGGGGCGGCTTGATCTACAAAACCCAGAAATGGTTTGGTCAAATATCAAGTGGTTCCTTGATTAAATATTTTTTTGGATTTTTATTGTTTAGGAGTTTTTTAGAAAAATTGAAGAAAAGCAGGTACAATGGATTGAGATTTGTAAAAATAAGAGACTTACCTAGAAATTATTGTATATTCCTTGATCATGATGATCCCCACCAGCTCGATCAATTTGAGAAGAATGAAGCGAGTTCTATGTCTAGTATTTTCTAGAGGAAGTCAATGCGCGCTCTCTCCTGCACAACAAATGTCAACCATATCAGGTTTACTATGACATGAGAAAGAAGCTATATGCTGCAGGAAAATAACAAGAAGAAATCATCGGTCACCACAACACTAATGAAAACTCCCTGATAAAAAACGAAGACAATCCGAGTGAGTTGAGGTCCCCCCGCAAAAATTTCCAAGCTGAAGTCGTCCTCCTGTAGACAAAACAATGATCCCCAAAAAATATAGATCTCATAACAATTTCCCAAATGATAGGAAGCAAAATAATTTCCAATCACCATCGAAGAACACCAAATGCAAAGTAGATCCAGAAAATATCCACAAAAAATATTTCTATTAATGATATCCAACAACCAAAAACCCCTTACAAATGAGAAGATCTCTCCTTTAAATAGAAATAAGACAACCACAATGATAAATGAATCCTAACCAATTTCAAAAAGAGTGGCTAAGATTAAAATATAAACTATTCTAATCAATGGTTGAGATGAGCTCAACATACAATACATGGATCAATATAACCATAAAGTACCAAAGTGGACTAAATCACCCATAAAGAGGGTACCCCACTCAACAAGAAATAAAGGAAGCACATGGTGGGTCCATGGAGTGTTAACGAACTCCCTATGGGTGACCCATGGCACAAGAAAATAAAATAATATTTTAATTCTTTGACTTTGTGCCTCCTTGAGGAAATCGTGAGCCTCCAAAAAGCTACAAAAAATAATATAAAAATGCCCCAAAAATAGGTCTAGGCCTAATCAGGTACTGCAACTGCTGGAGAAGGTGTGGAGGACATCACTCTCATCATCATGACTCATCCCATGTCATTTCCTTGCCTCAGTATCCCAAAACGATTTCTTCAATAGCCATTTAATTATTTTTTAATCTGCCTCGGGAAATGTGAACCTGCCAAAACAGCCTCCTAGGGTTCTTGCATTGTCAAAATGAGCCAACCAGGCTCTCTCGGATGGGGGTACTATGGTAAAATCAAGTTGTTGCACCCCCTATTCCCATACAACTCCCTAGGAGATCCAAATGAAACATCTTTGTGCTCAGACACATCATATTGTGAAGCAAAACTGCATCAGAAAGGTAAAATGAGCCCGATCATCTCTGCAAGTGCCCGAAACTAAAAATAAATTGTATCATTAGACTCAAAGAGTCAAAATCCATCTAAGGTGTATACTCATACCCTTTCCAGGTCTCTTCCTGATCATCAACAACATCCAATAGACAATATAATCACCTGTAAATGACTAGATACCAAAATATAACTTAGACTATCATCCATCTACTGCAAGTGCTATAAGGCTAAGAAATGCTCTACAAATCATTTAAGCAACAATAACAACAAGTACCAGTCATTTCATGGGTGGTACCTCAACCAAATACATATATAGGGATTTATTTATTATTACTCAGACTAGACTTTCAGGACTATACTCACTTCATAGTTGTATTCAATTTGCTAGTGAAGGGTGAAGGATGAAATTGACAAGGATAAGGAAACGGATGAATTACTACTTAACATCATGAAAATTTGGATATGGAAGGGGAATACTCACAATAACCAATGCAGGACAAACAACAACACAAGGAATGGCAGTGCCTCACAAATGGCTGAGTTGTTTAAAGAGTGCTTATTAAACTTAGGCATCATGTCTACATCAAGTTTGATCCAGGTTCAATAGGATCATCAATTTTATTTCCATGGCCTTTTGGCCTATATGTCCTTTTGGGGACTTCACCAGTGCTTAAAAGTACAACTAATTGCAGCTTTCATCTATTACATTTTCAAATTTACAAGGTCAGCAATATTTGGATATAGCATATATTTAACCATTGCCTTTTTGGACCTTTTTCTTATAACCTTTGGGGAGTATTTTAGCATTTCATTGCTCTTGACATTTTTCACATATGTTAAGAAACAAAGTTTTAGCATTTTCATTTTCCAAGGGCACATATAAACACTTCCAATATAAGTCGTACATGAACTTTTAGTTTTAGCCAAAAACATCTCAAGTGACTAGGGGGAGCGCTGCACAGTGCCAAACATTAGGACAACCGACCAGAATGATTTAGGAATACAATCCAACTCACCAAAGGCAAGTTCTATCACCAAAGCAGATCCAAGACACATTATAAACAGGGAAATTTGTCCAACAAAGGTTCTAGCGGGGAAAAGGTCCTCCATGCCATAAGTCAAATAGTAAGTCGGGTTAAAAACAAAAGTGGAAGGAAATGGATGGGTGGAGACATTGAAAGATGAAGCTAACACTAGCAAGCCAAAAAAATGGTGGGAATGACTACCTCTATTCTCCGTAATGAGGGTAAAACCAATGAGTATAGATCAAGAACTTCCAAGTCTAAGTAGGAACATCAATATATAATACAAATACAATCCAAGTCCATATAATTATGACCTCCATATCAAAACACTACATGTTAATACATGTCACAAAGATGAGTATAAGATATTCAATGATAACCATAACACAATATAATAAAAGCTGAGCCATAATCATGCATATAATCCATCTAAACAATCATCTATCCAGTGAGAAAGTACTGATATAAATCTGGGCATCAATAACTATTTTGTAAAGACTAAATGGCTACATCGGTCCTCAAATATGAGTGTCCTGAGACTCAGTTCTGAGATGGGAGAGTATAATAGTCCACAAATAAAATAATGATCCGTCAAAACTGCTCATCTCAGCAACTCATATGTAAGAGATCTGGCTGAAAAATGTACTGTATCTGAAAAATAGAATATGGTATCCCAACTACTATATATGTGATAACACTCTTGCAAGGAAAAGAGGACTGATTGAGAACTGAATACCAGTTAGGAAACCCAACCTTAGGAGCTCTAAGCTACTTGCATGTTGGAGTCTAGCTCGAGGGGATCCAAAATAGAACCAGGAATGGTTCCAGGTCATGGTTGGGAGGAATGTGGTAGTTCCCAAGGGATTTGGTCATAAAAATCAGAGGTCAGATCTGTCTTAAATTGATAATGCCAATTATTTGAAAAGTGTGCAGGTTCAACCATTAAAGGAGCTTCAGGAAGATAAATCACCGGTATGAATTCTTAGTATGTAAAAGTTTATTTCTAGGGTAAAATGATGGCAACTTTATGTAAAATCTTCTATATATTTTACTAACCCTAGGTAATTGATGTTCTACCTATATTTTGTTAGGGTCTTTATTTCTCTTCAATATTCCTAGGATGGGAAATATTATCATACGTTGTATATAGCTAGGTTCCCATCTTTAAAATTTGTGTTCTGTATTCATTTTCATATTCAGAAATTAATACTGTAGACTAGGTAAATATAGACCTGCTATTTAAATGTTCACCTATTACTTATATCTCTACTAACATATTACATTTGTCAGTAGAGACGTGTTTCAGATTATAGTAGATTTAACCATAGGAGTAAATTTAAAGAAGTAAATATACTATATAGATACCCTAGGGTATTACTAATCACCAGAACTATTTCATAAAATAATTATATATACATATAAGTAAGACTATCAGGTATAAATCTCTATACAAACTATCTATGCATTTATTTCTAAAAATTAAATAACCCATCCAAGACCTTTCAAGGTCTGTAACCATATTACAAATTTCATTAAAAATATTCCACATAAATAAAACAACATTAATAATAATCAAAGGGATATCGTGACCATCCATGTGGTCCTTATCAAGACTCTGCTATAAAACCTACAATCTTAACATCTATATTAAAACACCATAATTCACATGCATTATATTTTTAATAGTCTCATACAAGATCCATCTTAAACATCCATCTTAAAGTTTCATCAAGTAACATTTCATTCAACTCTGTATTAATAAACATAGGTCATATTTAATAAACAGAGGTCATGGTATCGACCCTCACAGGTTACAACTTCATTTCATAAACAAAATTAAAATCCAAAATAAGAACCATAACATAAATCATCACCATAATCAAACGCATAACCAAATCCATAAAGTAAATTCCTATTACCATTTCTATTATTTCTTATAAAATATTTCACAGTTTGAAATCGCCCTAGCCCAAAACGACAAAGGTCGTATGCTCAGTCACCGGCCATGAACCATTTTACCAAATCTAACCACACAGTATTAATCACATAGGCCACGACTCACACCATTAAGCCTCTAGCTACAACACGGCCTCGGCCGCTAAACATTTTAATATAGAGTCCAAGTTATTTAAAAACAAGGAGTGCCATCAAGGGTCTGCATATCCTAGCCTCCACGAAACCCACTAACATTTTAATACACAGTGCTCACATAAGTTATGGCCAAGGTCAAATAACATTTTAAAACATAGTCCAATTATCACATAAGAACCAAATGTCGTAAACAATGAAAATACAAGCTATCGCAGCACTGTGGGAAGGCTCATGCCATTGACAGCATGGCCTTCACCCATGCGGTCAAAATTTACATTTATCAAACTAATCAACAACAATTACACACATAGCATCTGGTAAGGCGTATGCCTCTCCCCATTAAAAAACCCAACTTATTTAATTACAGAGCTAGATAAAAACATAGGAGGAAATTGCATACACCATAAACCTTTGTAATTGATATAAAAACCAACGCTTACATCTATTTACACAGAGTTTCCCAAATGTCTATGCACAGTCACCATTAAAGGCCGAGAGCAAGGTTTTGCACAGGCATGCCAATGGGTTATGGCACCATTGCTTCCAATGGTGCAACCCCTGGCTATAACAACCCAAATCGGATTGAAGGGTGACAAGCATAAGCTTGATGAGTAGGCTTACCATGGCCATGAATGCAATGCTGGGAGCCAACTATGTTGTAGCCACGCTACCCTCCATCCCTTTCAACACCTGCAAGAAACAATCAAATGGGGATGAGGAGTATGCCATTTCTTCCAAACTACAAACCAAATAATGTGTAGGCTTATAAGTTCACGCGGGATTACCTTCGCAAGATGGAGGTCGCCTCCATGGCCATACCTCTGCGCAGAGCCAAACAATAAAACCCCAAATTTCAAATGCAATACACATCCATCGTGATCCAAGCCTAAGGGGAAGGTTGTCAAGCTTTCCCACAAGCATTAAATGCACCAGGCTGGAGTCCATTAACGTTTCCACAAACCCACTCCCATAGTCACGACTTGTTACAAAGTATCAATTATGACCACCCTTCATCACATCTCTTAAACCCTGTAACATATGGTTTATACCATATACTATGTCACCCCAAACTTTGAACATCAACGTTATCACATTACAAAGCTAGCACTATGATAGAATTACCATAGTACTTAGTCATAGGTTGCGCTAGTTCAAAGTTTAAGACCCTTTCTTAGGAATGTAGATAAGGTTTAGTCCATAAGTTTAGAGCTTAGGGTTTAATACTAATGGTTTAATATCATAGTGTTAAGGTGTTTAGGCTTAAGCACCATGGCATACAAAGTATGCCATGTAAATCTCTCGGATTATCAAATCCAAAGCTCTGCTCTCAAACCATTAATAACCTGCCAATAAAAGAGCATATAGGAAAAGTTAAAAATAATATATAGTAGAAATATACATAGCATGAAAATATATTAATGACATAAAAAAATGATGAATTTAAGACCATAATGAAGAATAATCAATGTACAGGAAATTTAGCCGTAATGGATAAATTGACGATAAGGACACTTACCAAGTTTGAAAAAACCAAGTCGATAGGAAACGTAATAACTAGTAGTAGGTTATCGATGACCAAGGCTGTCAACACACTATACATCAAATCCCATCGCAAGTAATGAACTGCGGAAGCAAAAGAGAAAGGTGCCTTAGTTCATTTGAACTAAGTAAGCCTGCGCAACCAAGTAATACCTTACCTCTCAGATCATCATGGGAGAACTAGTCCTGCCACTCCACCACTTTATTCCCATCAACAAAGTTAAGTTAGTTTATACTTAATAAACATAGTACACATGTGCAGAAGTAAAACAATGAACTATACAATTCATTAAATCATCGATAGTAATAACTAATATGTACAAATAGTATAAATAACAAAAGTAGGACATAAGAAGTAAACAAACTAATAATCACTGAATGGATAAGAGATTGACAAAACAGTATCAAGAGTTTCTGAAGAGATCAAAAGTTTAAGTAGATCAAGTAATTCTGTCGGAGTAATAATGATCCCCTTCAAGTAGCTTTTACTAGCCTATAAAAAAAAATTATTTTCAATTTTTGGGGACATTACAGTTGGTTAAGATTTGGGGTTTGGAAATCGTGAGCTTAGCAGGATTCGATCCTGGATATGATGTCTATGAAGGATATGTGTAAATAATTTGGGTTGGCATAAATTCCCATAGGATTTGATCCTGTGACCCTTTTGCTTATACGATAAATGTTAATGAGTTTCGGTGGATTATATTTAGGGTTAATTTATTTCGTTGAAAACTCTGTTATCAGAAATGATTTGGATAATTGTATTTTATATCTGAAGGGTATAGCTTTGTTATTATGAATGTGGAAATGGTGCCCACATAACTTAGAGGTCTTTGATAACTTAACTGTATATTTTATTTATTGTTTACTTATAATAATGAGAATTATTGGTTTAAAGTCTTGCTTATTTATAATGTGCCTACTATAGTGCTATGCCTAACCGATAGAGCACTGTGTCCATTTCTCTGTGATGTTCTCTATTTTAAGCTCATTCTGAGTTAGTTTTTAATAAAATCAAGACATTTTAATCATATTACAGGTTTATATCCATCTATGTTCTATTAGTTTTATAAACATATGAATGTACAAATATGAACTGTAAACATATTAAAGTAGAAATACGAGCTGTACATGTTGATAAACTTCATGAATTTCTATAAATTAGACCATAATACCATGCATGAATTTAGTATCTAAATACTTGAGATTTAAATACATGGAACCAACGGTTGTAGTAGATCCAACTGTTTGCTATAGACCTTGTAGGCTCCTTCCTCTTCCAGCTTTCCATCCAAGCCTTGATTAACAAAATGATGTGCCACCCTGCCGACCAGCTCTCATCATGTGCTGGCCCTAGGAAACCCATGGGTTTCCTAACCCCCGAGCCCACATACCAATAATACCGAGAGCAGCTTCCTTTCCATTCCATATATTTCTTCGTTTTCACCCATTTCTTAGTCATTTCCAGATATCCTCATCCTTGAGTTATCCCCCTCCTCAAGTTTTTCCTCAGTCATTCTCCCCTGATGCCGAGTCCTTCCTCCCCCATAAATCCAACCCCCCTTAAATACTCATTTTCCTCCTACTTTCTTCCACTTTCTCCACCGCCTTTCCCCAAAACACCTCATTCACCTCCCCCCTTCAGTTTTCGATGCTAGTCAATTCTTATAATCATGAATATACATTTATTTATTCAATTGTCCTTATCTTGAGCGTCCCAATAATTAATTTTATTTAATTTGAATCGAATAAGTTGGTTGTCTAGCATTTATTAATTCTTGGAATGTTCACCATTGGTCCCTCACGGGATGGCAGTTTAATAGCTAGTCTTATTCAAATCAATTATGTTGAATAAAATAATAATTTAGTAATTATCTTGTGTACAGGTGAGTATCTTAGTTGTCTTACTTGATCCAGAATCCGATGTTTGTAATCATATTAATAAGTAGTATTATAAAATCAATCATGTCATATCTTGATGGTCATATTCCATAGTTCAATATACATGTTTAACCTACACGGAATGATTTGGTCTATTTAATTAATCATCATTTTATTCTAGTTATTTCCACTTGGTTTTAATTGAACAATTGACTACGTTTACCACAAGAGTGTAATAATAACAATAATAATAATAATATTAATTGTTTAATTAAATAATTGACTATGGTTAACACAAGATCTTAATAATCATCATAATAATAGAAATAATTGTCTAATTAAACTATCGGTTATGTTTACCACAAGAGGCACTATAATAATAATAATAATAATAATAATAATACCATTAATAATAATTATAATTAAAGACATTTGTTTTTAATGACAAGTATCATAGTCATGAGCATGTTATCTCTAGATTCAAAATCAAAGCACCCTTAGCGGTTTAAACAACCCTGAAAATTTTGTTAATGTAAATGAACAATGTTTAAGTCTACACACGACAACTTTTTGAGGATTATTCTAATTTACGACACTTGATCACTTACATATTACAGTGTTCATCTATCATTAATGAATATGTTAACTTAACATTCATTATTTCATTAACATATTTACCTATGAAAACCTATACCATTATTGATCGTCTTAAGTATTGGTATGCCAATATTGGTATACGTGTGCAAAGTGTGCATGTGTGGCCAGTGCATGCATAGATCATACACATACTATAAGAAAACATCATATATATATATATATATATATATAATAATAATAATAATAACAAAATAATAATGATTCACATAGATAGGACATTCATGGAGACAAGACATAACAATTGCAAATACCTAATCGAATTAACATACAACCATGTAATCTTGTTAGCATCATCAATCATGAATCATTAATGAATTAAGTTATAACATCGTTATATTATTTTTTTTTGATTCATTACTCAATCAATTATTTTCAAGGAAGAGACACCTACTACTACTAATCTTGGTGTTGTAGATCCCCCCTGACCCAACACAGTACTAGCTATAACATCCTCCCATCCTAACCTACATCCGCACCCTCCCTATCCTTCCTCTACTAGTATAGAAGTGGATGTCGGCTTCACTAACCTGACCACATAAGAACCTGAGAGTGATAGCGTCGGCTGAACAGTGGACCTAGCCTCTCCTAGCAGGCATCCGACCATCGTCATCACAACAACATGGGGAGCGTGTCTCAGCACGGCCCTCCCACGACCTCGGGTATCATAAAAACATAGGGTGGAACACATCCATCCCTCTCAACATCTTGGGTCTATATACCCTATCAAAAAAATACTTTGCTGCTATCGATATTATTGGTCTGTGTCATCGTATCATCAGTTTTGGTAATCAAGGATCTTCGGTAGAAATAGGTACTATACCACACTTCATATAAAGTATCCATTTAATACATAGCCCATGTTTCCTACAAATTAGTACTTTGAAAACATACATTCATAATAATATCTCCATTCAATCATCAGTTGGTGCATATTATCAATAACATTTCTTTTCATTGTATAAATCATTAAATTGATCACATCATGGCTCAATATCCATGTACCACATCATATATATTACATTTATCAATGATGACAATTAAACATACATGGTCTTTATGAACAAAGGAATATCACGATAACTATAATATAGTAACCTCACAAACATAATCATAACATCACAATAAATGTATCAACATAAGCATAGTAACATCTTAGACATAGTACCAACATCTATCATGTCATAAATATGGTTAACTTAGTCGAACTGAGTCCAACATTTACTAAGAAAATAAAATGCAACATGTCGATATGTCTAGTCAAATATGGGCATTACATATACTCACCCTTCAGGAAACTTCATCCCGAAGTTATGGTCAAAATAGTGAGGAAGGTATCAATGCATAGTCTCTGTGTCATCCTAGTTAGTAGGACTAAGGGTATACTTGTCCTACTAATCTTTAACTTGACCAAACCCGTCAATGTTATATTTATAGTTTTACTTATTTTATCTCGTGATATGTGTTTTTAGAATTAACGAAAATTTCGATCAATCCTTCTATTGAATCATAATATTATATCCATAATCCCTAAAGTTTATAATCAAGTACTATCCACCTTAACATCCTACTTCTTACCTCATTCAATATCCCTTAAGTTACATCATGAGATAGGTCTACTTGTCATACACAAAGTTTTTGTTATTTTTATAGCTTGTATATATTAATCCAACTTATCATGAAATGATCAGTAGTTTTCAAATGAAGGCCTTAGAACTCATAGTTGTATTCACTCAACACGCAAATACCAACTTGATCCTTAAGGTGAGCATACCTCTCTTAGGGGAAGAAGGTCCAATATGTCTTTTAAATTTTAAGGTCAGACATTATTATTTCCTTATTCATGTTAAGCAATCGTATCAATGAAAATAAGGGTATTGTAACGATCATTAACTTAGGAGAACTATTATTGTTTACAAGGTGTTCATGACTATACCTTATCAAAATGCAATTTTATCAAGTTCAATCTAATATAGTATGAAGGGAAACCATTTCTCCTTGAATTTGTATTACTTATTTTATCACATAGGTGTTACTATATTGTATTTGACATTTGTACATGAAATTGGTTGGCTCTTCGAGGCTCCTGAATGCATTCGTTTACCATAGACTCATACCATGGTTGAATTTGATCGTACTATTCCACATGGTGTTTCACCTAAATTTTTTTTAACTACAACCTTTATATTATATGTATATTGTTTCAACTCTTGCATTAATTCATATATTGATCCGTCAGACCTCAACTTGTGTGCATTAAAAGTTTATTTAAAGAATGCGTTTAATCAGTTTGCTTACTTCTTAACATAGCATTACAGACTTAAATGCTCAAAAACAGAAGTGAAATGCGAACTGTAACAAGACCCAGCTGAAACAGAAAGAGAACAGCAACTCCGACGGGAATGAGAAAACCGAACTGAAAACAGCGAGATTGATAAACAGATATAAAAAAGAAACACAAAAAACAGAGAGTCACAAATAGAAGTTGATAATGGAGTTCACCCCCTTCACTGGGCTACGTCTCCGGGTCCCTCTCCAATGGGTACCGATCCAATTAATCTCTTAAGAATGGTACAAAATGGTTTTGGAAACAACTTCAGCAACTGTAAATAGAATTTTGTACAAAGTCTTTAAGACTTCTCTTCTGGAAATTACAATTAGCATTCAAGGACAAAGAAAGCTAAATTATAACAGAGAATGTCGACTTCAACAGAAACAACATCTGGACACTTCGCAGCAAAAGCTTTCTGATCTTCTCATAACAGAGAAATGATGCTTTGCGCTCTGCACAATCTGCCTCTCTCCACTGTGTCCGTCCCCTTGGCCAGCATCCTCTATTTAAGCATTTTGCGAGAGGATGAGTAATGGACCACAACTGTTATCTTCTTTATCATCATTACAACCATATGCTAAACTGAATCATGCCATCCCGCCAAGTCACGGCCCAAGCGTTATGTTACCACGACGTTCCAGATACCCGAAACGTTGCAGCCAACTCTATGCTCATGTGCTAACTCACAACACGTCGTAATGACTTGCAACTGGGCTATGCCACGTAACGTAACCGTTTGATGTTACTATCAACTTCACAGCATATAAATGTCGCGGCATATGAGGACTCATCCATATACCCGGTCCGCTGTCGCAGCACACAAATGTCGCAGCCTATGAGGACTTCACTTAACCATGCGATGTTCCACTTGACGGTTCGCAAGCTATGCGGCCCATACCTAACTACGTACCCATGCGATAAGCTGCGCACCAGGCGTTAGCTGCGTGCCCATGCGATGAGCTGTGCCCCATCTGCGTGGCTCATATCACTGCGTGAGCTGCACGACCCATGCAAGTTGCGTAGGCTACGCAGCCCATGCCAGCGGCGCGATGTTCTGTCAAAACATGCGGCCCTTAAGCCTAGTCGCGCACTATGTTTAGCATGTTATGTTCTTTGAACCATAGACTAACAACCATTGTACAATATTGGATCAGTATATTTTTTTGAAGATGAATAATCCACCGGATCAGACCTCAACTTGTGTGCATTAAAATTTTATTTAAAGAATGTGTTTAATTAGTTTTCTTACTTCTTAACATAGCATTACAGACTTAAATGCTCAAAAACAGAAGTGAAATGCGAACTGTAACAAGACCCAGCTAAAATAGAAAGAGAACAGCAACTGCGATGAGAATGAGAAAACCGAACTGAAAACAGCAAGACTGATAAACATATATAAAAAAGAAACACAGAAAACAGAGAGTCACAAATAGAAGTTGATAACGGAGTTGACCCCCTTCACTGGGCTACGTCTCTGGGTCCCTCTCCAATGGGTACCAATCCGATTAATCTCTTAAGAATGGTAGAAAATGGTTCTGGAAACAACTTCAGCAACTGTAAACAGAATGTTGTACAAAGTCTTTAAGACTTCTCTTCTGGAAATTACAATTAGCAATCAAGGACAAAGAAAGCTAAATTATAACAAAGAATGTCGACTTCAACAGAAATAGCATCTGGGCACTTCACAGCAAAAGCTCTCTAAGCTTCTCATAACAGAGAAACGATGCTCTGCGCTCTGCACAATCTGCCTCTCTCCACTGTGTCCGTCCCCTTGGCCAGCATCCTCTATTTAAGCATTTTGCGAGAGGATGAGTAACGGACCACAGCTATTATCTTCTTTATCATCGTTACAACCATATGCTAAACTGAATCATGCCATCCCGCCAAGTCACGGCCCAAGCGTTATGTTACCACGACGTTCCAGATACCCGAAACGTTGCAGCCAACTCCACGCTCATGTGCCGACTCACAACACGTCGTAATGACTTGCAATTGGGTTATGCCACGTAACGTAACCATTTGATGTTACTATCAACTTCGCAACATATAAATGTCACGGCATATGAGGACTCCTCCATATACCCGGTCCGCCGTCGTAGCACACAAATGTCGCAGCCTATGAGGACTTCGTCGAACCATGCGATGTTCCACTTGACGGTTCGCAAGCTACGCGGCCCATACCTAACTGCGTACCCATGCGATAAGCTACGCACCAGGTGTTAGCTGCGTGCCCATGCGATGAGCTGCACCCCATCTGCGAGGCTCATATCACTGCGCGAGCTGCACGACCCATGCAAGCTGCGTAGCCCATGCCAGCGGCGCGATGTCCTGTTGAACCGCGCGGACCTTAAGGTTAGTCGTGCACTATGTTTAGCATGTTATGTTATTTGAACCATAGACTAACAACCATTGTACCATATTGGATCAGTATATTTTTTTGAAGATGAATAATCCACCAGATCATATATTTAGTTAACATTTTTGAAATAAATCGCACATTATCTTAACACATTTTTAAGAAGAATTCAGACCCATGAGTCTTGATATATACCTATTCATATTACAACGCAATTTTATATCAGATACAAGCTCACTCTTTTCTAGAATGCAATCCCCTCATGTTCCCCATGAATTTCAGCCTATCGTGTCTATATACCTTCTTCATACAACTGAACGATTCTATAGGCCTTTTGGATCATTACTTATATCTAATTATATCCCTTAAAGGAAATAGAAATTCCCCTGTTGGACTTACTAAAACCATTCACATAAACTCTACATAACACACATGACTAGTCGTTATGGGATGCATTCCTGTCCTATTCTCCTAATCTCGTTTTCATCGACACCTTTGTTGTTAAATTTTTGTAGGGTACCTTGTCTAGCCCATACTAACTCGACACTACCTATAGCTCCTAAGTGATTAGGGTAAATCAGCATTGCACTCTAACGTTTGTGTAATATTTAAATTAAGTGATATAATTGAGTTCTTGACTGTTAATATTAAGTATTAAAGGTACACCTAACATTGAATGTTTTAAGGAGACATTTAAAACTAACATTTAGATTTTAACTTCAAAATTTCAAATGTAACATTAAAAGTTAATATTACATCAAAATATAACATCTTAATATAATTTGTTTAGTAATCTTACCTCTAAATTAAACATAACATCTCAATATATATATATATGTTTTTGTTTTACAGGTTCTTTTCGGTTTCTTGTTAGGCTTCTTCAAATTTCTTCTTTTTCCCTTTAACATTTAGTCTAATTTTATTTATTTGTCATGCCGTGCTTAAAAATCAAGTCCTACCTAATGTTAATGGAATGGGTTGGGGTTTAGTTGGTCTTAAACATAGTTAGGATTAGGAGAGGGATAAAACATAGGGCATTTATCCTCTTCCACTCGTACAGGTGATAATTTATGGCCGAACACCTGTTGTAGAGTAAATTAATGTACGCAATCTCCAAAATTGCATGGAAATATAAAAGAAAACTTAAGTATTTTACTTACTAGCACAACCACAAGTAAAGTTGCAGGTGAATGCCAATAGGCACAACCAACCACTTATTTTTAGTTGTTTTGTGAAGATATTTATCTATTAAACAAAGGCTAAAATATACAATTGAATACCAGATTTCTATAGTTAATATAAGCACAAAACAAATACTAATTGATAAACAAAACAAAACAAAAACAAATTGTGACATTTTTTTTTTATTACCACCCTTAAATCCTTTTCTTTAATCACCCTTAAACCTTAAATCTTAATCTAAGATGCATTTAAGCATAACAAAATAATATCCAAATGCCTATCGACATAATTATTTAAAAACTAAGTGGCATTATAACCTTTTTACGGAATATTTTATTTTTTAATTAATTTTAATATGTTACAAATTTAATGATAAAATATCAATTCACAAGTACTTACCAATAAAATAATATAAATCTAATTTTAAAAATGGAGGCGCCTGTGAAATGACAGAGGCGTGACAGTGGCTTTCGTTTTACGCTGCCTTAGAAGACCAAGATGTCTAGTATTTTTACGAATTCTATCGCTAGGAAAGACATCTCATCTTTTTACCAACTCAATCACCCATCAAAGAGTAAGGGAAATCCCAACTAAAGCATAACGAAAGGGCAGTGGTAATCGTTAAGACTTGACGGAGGAATATTTTCTTTTTAAATTTATTCAATGTAATTTTGGAGCTTTAGAAGGAAGGAAGCTTAATAATTCCAAGGAATCCATAGTTAAATGAAATTCTAGATAAATTAAATACGAATCTGTGTTCTGGGGCTTAGAAGGAAAGGCATCTTAAGCTGGAGCTTGCCAAGAAGGCACATACAGCCACTCCACTCTCACCGGTTTTTTTTTTTTTTGTTTTGTCACATCATCGGACAAATTTATTTCCGGCTAATAAGTACTGTAAAATATTGTATTCTACATATTAAAATATATACAACCGATAACTGAAATAACCAAAATAAATTCCTTTTTTTTTAAATAAGAAAACAACTGAAATCACTGTAATCATCGATTTAGCTCGTTCTGTCCACGAATCACACCTACAACCAACAATAAGCAGTTTATTGTGGTATCTGCAATAATTATAGGGATAGGATTGCAACACATGGGCAGCCAAGTACCAAACTAAAGAAGTTGATGCTACGCATGAACACATGCAGAGGAAAATGGATGAAAACAAACTCTGAGGACCCTCAGCATCAATATCACAATACAATATCAATATCACAGAGTTATTTCTCAAAACCCTTGGGTACTCTAAGAGCCTCACCAACTATGCTACCTAAAATCCTGGGATGCAAAATAAATTGCCAGATAATATGCGATACAGCCAGCTCCTTGCTTGTGCACGAGGATTGTAGTGGAAATATTAAATGAACCCTAATCCTGAACAGATTTTATGAAAAACACAATAGAGGGTATGCGTAGTGAGCGATAGAAAGATAACTGGATATATGGCTGTTCATAATAAGTATTGAAGGACCCAGTGCTAGTGATGGAAGCTTAAAGAAAAGTGAAGTAGATCCCGCTATATGAGGCGTTGCCCCACTCAGGGCAGACCTGACCTATCTAGATTATTGGATAGACCAACCCGCTTATAGTAAGGTACTAGAAAAATGTTTGCATGCTTGCTGATTCTAACTGGAAATACATATTAAACAGGAAGACAAAAAATTTTAAATTTATGATACAATTTAAGTGGGATGCAAAGACTAAGTGGCACCTGTCTCTCGCCAATGGATTTTTTTTTCCTTGTGCTCAGCATAGAATTTCGAGCCGATAGGGTCTGTAGAGAAGCCAATTGTTCCCATTTTTGCTTCGCCTCTACTCCTTTCGTGAAGGAGCCAACATACTCTGCAGGAACCTCCTGTGTGTGGACGCCCCGGCCAATATAAACTTAACCCTCTCTGGTTGAGAAGACCCTTCACAGTCCGTTGTCACGAATGGTTTTAAGGGGATTTCATGGCTGATGTGAGCTCTCCAAGACAATGTAAATGGTACTTTTGGTTCTATCCCTCTTTAGCTTCATCCCGAAACAAAGTATCGTGTTCCAATTCAAGTTTGATTAGAAATAATAATAAGTTGTGTCTTTACTAAATTCCCTATGTGCAATGCACGAAACTCAACTAAAGTATAGAGCTGAGCGATAACTCTAGAGTTGACAGCTTGACGTGTTTCTCACCCAATTCATCTTTTCAATGCATATCACATTCACCTACCTGTTGTACAGGATTATGCACCTAATAACCATAGGTCTGGGGTTACCAACATACTCAATTGCTTGCAGACAATTGACTTCTAAAGTACAGAATAGGAAATAAGAGGGTTAGAAGGACTTACTTGTTAAATGAAGGTCAATCCTTTCTATCCTCTTCCTCTCTGTTCCACTTCCAAAATCTTCAGGATTGCTCCTCTTTCACCTGTCAAGAAAAACTCTTCCAGATACAAGATGATTCATGTACATATAAGCAGATTAGACAAAACATATATCATACTGAAATATAAACATTTATCCAATCACAAGACATAAAACACATATGGAAGAAGTAATCTCTTTATTATCAATAATAAAAAGAGTTAAGGTTACAACCTAGCATCTTAGACAAGGACTCCTCTGCAATTAAAGGATTCTGAGTTTCACTGCTCCAAAAGCTTCTGTAAACAATCCACCAGCATAACTTTGCTCTCCAAATGTAAGTATATAACACCCTCCCCAAGGCCTATATTTATATGGGTGAAATAAGGCAGTTCTCGAACGTTAGGGAGGTTATAGCAGTTAAGGAAATTAAGTTAAATAACTTAACTAATCTCCCATTAGCGCGAGTGTTTTTATGTTTTAATGTTGAGACACATTCGCGGGTATGTAGTAGAGAAACCCGCGAATGATTCTCGACTATGTATAATTGCAACCCACGAATACATAGATTTGTGACTTGCTACAAAGGAGACCCGTGAATGATGCACGAGTTGTCTATAAAGAGAGTCGTGAATACATATTAACATGGCAAAAATGGCAAAGTAACTAGCTGGATGAAGGAAGAATGTACTTCATGACAAGCCAAGCTATAGTGTTAGGGAAAACCTCTATCCATAAGTGTCCTTTTGTGTGCCAACATGAGGGATGTCAGCACTCGAACGGAGAGGTGCCATTTAGGTGTATAACAGATGCCCCCTAATGTGTGAGGTCAGAGGGGAAAGATGACCAAAATACATTATAGTCTTTAACTCTGGAGAAACTCAGAAATCCAATGGAGCAGAGAGAGTACCTGAAACAAATACATAGTAATGTCATATACAAAGTTACATCTGAGGATGCTATGTTCAATTTACTGGAACACTAGCTCCTTTACAATATTTGAGTACATCATATGATACGGGTAAAAACCACGTATATTACAAAGGTGGATCGAAGCCACAATATACAATAATGATGAGTCTTCAAAGATCTGGAAGCTGTGTATATTGATAGAACATAATCTTGCGCAACTTAGTCCATAAGTGTGAACTAAGGTCTTCATAAAGGATCCCAAAGAACCAGTACAATCCAAGCCATGTGAATAAGGGTAAGCTGAAGTTGAACATGGAAAGGATTCAACAGTTTGTCAACCAATAGGTGATAATTGACAACTGAAGCAAAGGAATTCACCAATGATGAAAGTGAATCCTGAGGTACGATCGTCAAAAATCTAGGTCTTCGCCATCAGGAAGTACTGAAAACGGAACCATGCTGTGATAAGGAAGGCAACAGATCCTCCAATGGATCACAAGAGTGACTAGGAACTGGGCAAAAGAAGGGAGACACAAATAGATAACAGATATAACAATAATGGGATCAGGTGATAGATCAGACATTGGGTAGAGTCCTTGAACAGTGAACACAACACAGAGATGACCCAAGGCAGTGTACAACGGATAGATAGAACAACTAGACTTATCTGTCATGTAGGAGACATGATCAGATTCCCCAGGTATAATGGACAAGAGGAGGAGTAAGAAACTGAAAGTGATAGCTGAACACAAGTGTATACTAAAACATGGATATCGAAAAACAAAGAGTGCTATGTTCAAGGACGACATGCTGCCATTACTGAAAACAAGAGAAAACTTCTTCCTTACCTTCCCTGTTAAATTTTAACGAGTCCAGGAAAGTAAACTCGGTTCCCTCTTCATTTTTTAACAAGCTTGAAGAGATGGGAAAATAATGCTTTATAGTGTCACTGATTCGTGGATTTAATGAGCCCGAACTAGTACATCCTCAGCCAGTATTTTCACATTTAGAGAGTCTGAAAATGACAAAGAAGACTCCAGGGGGGTCCTTTTTCGTCCAATTTAGTCTCCTGAGGCCAAAAAAGTATAAAACAAACCACAGAAGAACTCTCTTAACTTCCGAAGAAGAAAAGGTGAACCTTTCATACTTAGTCAGGGAGGTCCGAAAAATGTTAAATTACCACCTACCCAACGCTCCTTCCAGAACAGCATAGAATAGCTTGAGTTTTACGAGTGTGAAGGAAAGCAAGATCACTCGGAAAGATCCATTTGGTT